>JANSVB020131511.1:0-14615 GCA_025504935.2 Erythroxylum haughtii
TTTGATGCCGTGTGGATTTTAGTTGGTTGCTCGGTAGTGCACCTTTATCGTGGGTTACGTGTCGGAGCGACCTGCGGACGTCCCGATGTGTACCCTACGGTAAGGGGGCGCTACAAATGATGGTGGTGTTTGTTGTTGCAAATCTGGTGACCCTTCTTCATCTTCAATTTGTAACTCAAACTTAGTCTCTGTTTCTTCACTTTCACGCCACACCTATCCCCCTGCTTCATTAAAAATCACATTTCTACTAGTGATAATTTCACCATTTATGGGATTATACAACTTGTAAGTCTTTGACTTAGTAAAGTAACACAGAAAGACACATTTTGTAGCCTTTTCGTCAAGCTTAATCCTCCTATGATTGTCAATTAAAGCATATAAAATAAAACCAAAAATTCTCAAATGACTTGTCCAAGGTCTCCTTCCCATCCAAATCTCATAAGGAATCTGATCGTGGACAACTCTAATGGGTGACAAATTCAGTAGACACATAGCTATGGCAACTATCTCTCCAAAGAATTGATTGGGAAGACCTTTCTCTTATAACATACTCCTTGCCATCTCCACCACAGTGCGATTCTTTTGTTCAGTCATGTAGCACCCTACTCTCGCAAGACACATATCTGACATCTTGAGTGATATTTGAATAAGTACCCCACAAAAGTTGCATGTTAGAGCACTCACATCACTAACTTAATCATGGGATCATCATTTAATACATAAATGTTGTAATATTTTAAAACTGAATTCCTCATTTCATTTCATAAAAACTGACTATATACATTGTAATTTTTCCAAATCATCCAAATATGTACATTATCAAAACTAAATAAAAAACATGTTACATACATGAGGAATTATATAAAAATATCTATATAATCCTTTAGTCTTAGCTGACTGACCTTTGAGTCATTTCTTTGATCTAAAAGTACAAGAACTATGCTTCTTGTAGAGTCTCTCTGTCATTAGTGTCCTCTGTCGGTCCTGAAATTTCAACGTTGCAATTTTGGTGAGTTTTGCGAACTCAGTGAGGTAATCATCTTCGATGATTGACTTAATTCATACAACACATCAATACATATGATCACATAATTCACATCATTTTATTTATCATTATGTAGTATCACATAACACTTTGTTCACAATTTTCTAATTCTCATTCAAATACAAGTCATCAATACATTTCAATCATTCAAACATACGTAATAAATGTATATGCAATGCTCATGAAACTCATTTTTTATTATTACATTGCTATGACCGAGTGTCTATAACTGTCTCGTATCTATTGTGAATCTTTAAAGTTCTAAAGTTATGGTTGGATGTAAATATAGAAGTGTGTTTGAAATCGTTTGCAGCTTTTTGAGATTTTTAAAATACAGCCATGGTGCTGCCCAAATTTTTCAAAAAAAAGAATAGAGAAAATATTCAGTTAGCCTTGCATAGTCGGATTAAGGATACCGTGAGTGTCCTTAGCCTGATTATGTTGTGGTTATCATGGGCCTAATGTGGTACTGGGTCGTGATAGGTCCCCAAAATCATGATTCAAGTAAAAATATTATTCATGTGAATTCAATATTCATCTGAAAATACTATTCATAGAAATCATTCATATTTCATTCAAAAGTGTAACCTAAATTCTCAAAGCATACTTTGGAGCTTTTAAAGCCCATTCAAATTCGTTACGTAGCTTTTCGAAGTTTTCATAAATTTTTTGAAAATTTTCAATTGAGTGCAGAACAATCTTTGATCTATTTGTGATATTCGTTATAACCTCAATAATATTTAAATGCTTATGTTACTCTGGTATACCATAAATAGAGCATACTCTATAAAATACATGTCAACATATTACACAGTATAATAATCGAACTAGGATATTGCAGTTTCTTCCCTCATTATAAAAAATTTCATTCTAGAAATTTGAATCAAACTTAGTCATCTCAAAAATACAAGTGTTGACTTCACATCCACTCTTCGTGCTTCCAATCTATCAATCTCTTTATAAGGACTTACATATCGTGGGCTTAACTTATCACATTCTCTAAAATAGACTATTCCTTTCCATAATGATATTCACAAAAATTCTTTGATTTTTGACTTTAAACACCAAATTCTTCCTCCATTTCTACACCTAGCTCTACTTTCGATTTTAGGTACTATAACTTTAACATAAGAAATTTAATCTTATTAACTATGGGTAGATTTTGTAATTCTATCCTTTATCTTCCTTATGTAACATCAAATCCTTCATAATATGCTTCCATTTCCATTCCCAGATAGGGAGTGGCTAAGTAATTTGTATTGATTATTTGGCCCTTAGCCTTAGCTTATTGATTTCACAAGCATTTGGATGTATACTTTACTATCACCCTCTTCATACCCTGTCGATCATAATGCACTTTTAAGTTATGATGTCTATTTGTGTTCCTCAAATGCATAGCACACACTGGTGAGTGACTTAATCTAGAATTTCTTTCTTAAATCCAGCCATGACGAGTATATATAATTCCTATCCTAGCATCATTATAACGTTAGCTCTTAATAAAATGCCCTCGGAGTTTGTAACTTAACTTCACATAAAACTCCTTTTTCTAAATCATTGCTTTTATTTCTCACTAACAAATAGTTTATTCACAACTTTACTAACTTAACCATACATCAAACCATCCATTTAACACTATCAAGATTCACATTTACGTAGATTACTATTAATGAAACTTTTGATTAGGGTTCTCCACAAAACAATTGTTCTCATATACTTCTAAATGATAAACATTTCCTTTCTCATTGTCTCTAATTATAAACAAAACTCAATAATATTTTTCTTGCATTTCTTATGCCTCACATGGACTCCTTAGCTTTCGAATCTCAAATCCATAACCACTAATGAACAATTTATTGTAACTTTGTCATTTCCCATCATACTCTTTGGAAGAAAATCAATCATTTAAGATAATATCTTAAGACACTAACATAATTTCCTATTCACATAAAAACCATTCAATTACCTCAGTTTGCAAATCTTACTATCTCATAATGCAATTTCGAGCTTATCAAACCTCAATCTCTTTAAACAAGGAGCATACCCCATACTTCTGCTGTGCAACTCTGTTGTTCAATAAAAATATCTTTACATGTCCATTTCTAACATCAAAAAACACTTATGTGATTTCAAGTATCTCATAACTCAATCTAAGCTTTTATTAGTTGCTAATTTTTTTAGTCATCTAAACTCTCCATGTTATACTTGTTCAAAGGTCTCATATATAATTCTTATCATTCTCTCAATTGTCAATTATAACTATCTAAAAAATAATAGCTCTAAATTCTAATGACACAATTCTCCATTATGGATGAAAACTTTTCACTAAAATTTCCTTGAAAATTTTACCACCATTTTCAGTCATCTAATTTCAAGAAATAAAACAATTTACTTACATCAAAAGAAACTTAAAATAATGGATGCTTAATACTTAGAATGATATACTAATATATGTACAATTGAAAACTTTCATCAAACTGATCATTGCTCTCAAAAATATTGTCCAATCATCGTTCTTAATTAAAGATTCAATCACAATGTCATCTATAACATTACTTTGTATGAATGCACAAATCACCTTACAATCAAAAATAGGTTGGACCTTAAACATAAAAGTTTTATGCTAAAATTGATATTTATTCTAATCAATCACTCCATAAGGTCATAACATTTAAACATATCAAAAGTCAGTCGCCAATTACTCATATTAATAATTAATCATTAACTAATTCAACCGTAATAAGCAATTTCTTCCTCCAGATATATTCAGAAATTACTTTTTCAGTATTACATTGCTAAATAATCTCATAAACTTCAATACTTATCAATACATATAAACTAAATAACTTGTATAGTAAATTGTTAGTACTTTTCTAGGTATCATGGCTAATATGCTACGAGATGGGGGCATTCTACATCTCTCGCAGAATACCATAACTAACTTCCGTTGTGTACCAATCCTAACTTCCTTTAAAAGCAATCCACATCAACATAATGCACTATTAGTCAATTCCCTTACTAGTATGACTTCGTAGTAATGGATATCTAATAAGATCAACTCATTAGAGAGCTTCTAAGTCTAACTACTATGTAATTACCTCTATGAACGTTCTACACTACTAGCATATTTTTAATGAAAGTGGTTATTACCGTGTGACACTTTAAAAACTCCAACTTAACATTAATCTATCTAATGAAATCTTTTACCACATATGAGTGCATAGTTCTGGGATTGATCTCAATATATTCATCACTACCGGTACCTATCACCATACCAGATGTATCCTCAACATCTTGCTGGACAATGACCCCAGTCTATGTAGGTGGTCTCCTTCCACATTAGCTACACCTTGGTACTACGCTCCTAGTGTTTTAGGAGTCTCTAGATAGTGTAGGTGGTCTGATTGACCTCTGATTAGATGATATTCCTCGTCTTATCCTTTTGTCGCCAAACCATTTAAATTTATTATTCTTATCTCGATCCAACCAAATTAAGGAACTTTTGGGATTTCTACTCTCATCGAACGATTTTGCACCTAACTTATAAATACACTCGATCAAACTCCTTGACATTACTATGGTCTACAGTGACTGGCGCATCACTACTGCTCGTATCTATATTGTTTACTCAAGATAAAAACAAAATTCCACCGATAGTTTGTCCAGTCTTAATTGTTCTGGACGGGGTTGCTTCATAAAGAAAAACATTTGTTGAACCATCTCTTTGCTCGACCTCTCAAGCTAAAGGTATTTCAAGTGCTGGGGGCCTTTAGTGTGGCTTTGGGACCCCTAAGGTTTCGTCAGTGCATTATGCTATGAATTCAAAGATAAACTATATAACACTGGAAATTTTGTTTTAAAATCAAATCCATAAAAGATAACAAAATTTTCTGGCTTGCTTAATTCACAAAAACAACTTAAAATCACATCATGAAATCATAACACATATAGAGACAACCCCATTTTAAAACCTTGATTTAATACCACCTAAAAGGACCCATCCCAGAGTTCCCCTTTCGAAACCCAATTGGAGCCCTCTTAGTAACCCCACGATAACCCTCCATTCGATATCTAACTTAAACAAAGGGTTCCTACAAAGCCAAGTCATTAAACTATTAAAAACCTTATATACTCTAAAAATTAAAAGCACGAAAAATAGAGTAAACATATTTTTTAAAATCATTTTACTAAAAATTTTGACAACATAACAGTTGCTTTTCTAAGATTCTCAAATTTCAAAAACCTGCATAACACGATTTAAAATACTTCTAAATTTCATATACTACAAATACACTTAATGATCATCCTTAATCGCATTTATATGATTGCTACATCGTAACCATACTTTCATACAAAAAAGGCCCTTAAAGCTAAACTTAACATATTTAAATTAAACTTTTCCAATTCAATTCCATTTGATTTCTAACACTTAAAATGAATCCATATTCAATTGCATGACGTTTTAATACACATATTTAAGTCATAAAATTTCATTAACAAATTTTTACAAAATCAAGCACCCCTGGCCAAATTTCAACCAAAACCAAAACCAATTCCAAATCAATTCTTTTTCATTTATTTACTTTGTTAGAATCAAAATCATGCTATGAACTTCATAAAATGTCAAAATAAAATTTTGGATTATAACAAATTAAAAATCCTAACCTTGGTCAAAAACTCATCTAATCATTTCCATGTTTTTTCTTTCATTCTTTCATCATTAAACTAACTTCCTAATGCCATTAGTAAATCTTAAATCATCAAATGGAAAAATAAAACACTTTAAGCAATAGATCTCACCTTTGACCAAGGTTCCACATGTTATTTTTCTTTAATTTTTCTTCTCCAAATCACTTCCAATGCAATAAAAGCTTCATATCACATTAAAAGGGTTCAATTAACACCATCAAAACCAAATCTCAACTATAACCCAAAAAATCAAAATTTTTATCAAAATTGGTAAGCTTACCAACCCATTTTCTTCTTCATCTTCACTTGGATGGCTATGGGATTAGGTTGGATGCTCGATTGGAGGTAGAAAAGCATGAAAAACTCTTTGGAACACTTCTCCATGTCATACCTGAAGCTCCCTCTTCCTCTTTCTCTTTTCTTTTCTCTTCTTTTTTCTCTCTCTTCCCTCCTTTCTCCAATGGCTGATGTTTCTCCTTGCTTCTCTCTTCTTTTCTTATGGTTTTGGGCTCTTTAATGATGCTCTCTCACAACTGCACTCCAAATGAATCAACTTTTTTCTTAATTCATGCTTTTTATATTCTTTAATACTTTACACATGTCACTTTCCTATTGGTTGTCTCTAACATGTCATTTTCTCATTGGTCATATCTAATGACTCATCAATCCACTAATATCATGTAAAAAGACCAAATTGCCCTTAATGAGCACAAAAAGAACAAATTGCCTTTTAATGCATTTAATTCAACAACTAACTAAATTAAATCCCAAAATTATTCTACAACCGTCTTATCATCAAATTCACATGAAATACTCTAATTAGGGTCACTACTTATTGATTGGATACTTAAAAAATGAAATGGTTTAAAATCGTCAACACTTACTATTTTTTAAAAAAGGGCACTTTAACCCTGAACTTTCAAAACTCCCAAAATTAATTCGATTGCGCTTATTTTTTATCAATTTTAGTATCATTAGACTCTAATACCTACTTCGGGTATTTTTCAAATTTTTTAAGATGGGTTCCCAAAATCACTATTCATGTTGAAATACTATTCACTCAAATTCAATATTCATCCAGAAATACTATTTACCAAAATCATCCAAATTTCATTCAAAAGTGTCACCTAAATTCACAAATCACATTTTGAGGCTTTTAAAGCTCGTTCAAACTCATTCCATAGCCTTTCAGAGTTTCAAGAAATTTTTTAAGAAATTTCCTGTTGAGTCCATAACCATCTCTAGTCAATCCATGATCTCTGTTATAACCTCAATAATATATTTAAATGCTTAAATTACTCTAGTATACCATAAATAGAACATACTCTATAAAATGCTTACACAACACATTACACAATAAAATAATCAAACTAGGTATTACAGCCATGACCTTCTTCAGAAATATTTTTTTGATGTTATTGTTATTGTTATTTTAATTTTTATATTAGACTCATATATACTTATTATTAGCTCATTATATAATAATAGTTTATGTTTTATTTCAATAAAATATTTTATTTTTATTTACTTTTATATTTTTTTTACTTCTTATTTATTATCTACTTGTTTTATAACGGTTTAATACCGGTTGAATCTTTAAACTTTAAACCTTTCCTTTGATCGACTCGATGTCTGATTTGGTTCTTAAAACATTTCTTAAATATTTGCTTGTCCCTAAGCAAAACTAAAACCACAAAACCAAAAAAAAAACACAAACACAAACACATAAACACACAATCATGCAATGTTACAATAATGGTTTAATGGCATCAAATCTCATGAAATTAACTTAACCTCAAACATCACCCAGTTAGAAAGTTTCAACACACTAACTTATTCCATTCATGTTCAGGTGCTTTGGTTTGAATAAACATATCAATCAAAATATTGGCACCTTATTCATGCACCTATAGCACTTACAAGCATGCACTTATTATTATTAATCAATTAAAAAGGTAAAATGTCACTAAGTATTTTTTCATGAAAACTCTTGCTATTTGAAAATGTCAGTTGGTTTATTTTTATTACAAGCACCATCTTTTAAGATTTTCTTTAACAATCACCAAATCTCTTGACACGAAGACAAATACCTTGTCATGAGTGTCCCCTAGTTATTCAACTAGGTTACTTTTTTATTTAGCTTGATTAAAGTGTCGTTCCAACTTTTGATGCAATGACAAATATTTTGTCGTGAATGGCCCCAATTACTCATATATATATCATAACTCTCAACTAGCTACCAACTCTATTTTTAACCTAATTTCGTTAAAAAGGGCTAGTAGAATAGGATTTATTTAGTACACATTTTTTCTTCAATTTCTTAGCGTATTTCATTTCTTATTAGTTAATAAATCCCATAAAAGGTTACTAATGATGCCTACCAAATTAAATCAATGTAATTATAAGTGTATCCAAACAACTATCATAAAGTGAAAGAATATGTGTCATATCCTATTTAACACACATATTCATTCCAATGACAGTTAAAACAAAAAATTCACATGCTAATATGCTTTTATAATTTAGATGACTATATTCGAAGGTAAGCCAATTTTGTTCAATTCATGTTGATATGTGCTTAATTGATTATAGATTTATTTCAAAACACTTAGTGATTAATGTTATGAAATTCTTAAGACATTCATATTAGTTCATATTTAATACTAGGTACAATTTGGAAGAGAAAGAGTTAAAGTAAATCGAAAGCACAATATTTGAGTTGTCTTTTTTAGACTCACATTCACTTGTCTTCATAGAGCAAGAGAAGATAAGAAAATACATAAAATGAAGAAAATGTGAGGCGTTCATCCCTCAAGGTCATACATTTTTTTGTCATGTTCGTGAGTCATCTTTCACAGCCATGATAAGGGTGGCATGGGCATGACACATTAGTCACTCCCATTACTCATTTTGCATGTCATTGCTGTGAGCCAACCACTCATGCCTATGAATTTTTGCCAGCTCACTCGAACCATAATTTCTAATATAAATAGACATGTTGCATGACATTATAAGCTATGAAATGTTGAGGAATTATTTAAGGGTTTCAGGAGAAGAATGAGGAGTAAGGCTAGACACTGTCGGACACCTATGGAGAAGATAGAGGGCTAAAATTTCCAACACCGATTCAAAGGCGATATCGATGCTGAAGAACCCGAATAAGTATTTCTTTCATTAATTTTATTATTCTTTCTCTCTTAGGAATTGATTATGTTATTCTATGCTTATGTATTTGGATTTTCATGCATGAATGATCTTTATTCTTGTTATTCTTAGATTGTTTCTATATGAACCCATTACTAGAATTTTAAACACAATCCGTAATTGTTGTGTTTGAATATTTCTATAATCTTTAATATAATTTGTAATTGTTATGTTGAGATTCATTTGTGGCGACTAATGGTTTTTAATTATTAGGGATAACATAGACTAGGTTAAATGACCTGAGCTTGTGTGGTTAATCTATTTTCCTAACTCGTAATAAAGCTATCCAATTAAATTTAGAGATCTTGTTCTAGGTTGTTAGATAGCTAGGTTTAATTAATGAGCTCTTTTTAATTAAACACGAATTAAGGGAAAATCACAATTAATATAGCTTATTGTTAACCTACGATTAATAGTTGCTCGGAGAGATATGAGAATAACAACTCAGTGAAGTATGTTTAATTGTGTGTATGTCGAGATTGAATTGATGATTGAGTCCCTAAAGCAGTCATCACTTTTCATCATTTTTTTAATGTTTTTTTAATTTGTTTTCATTTGTTTTGTTTTTTTATTTTCTTATTTGAAAACCAACAAACCCCCCTAACCTAAACATTGATTGATTTTATTTCAAAAGCTTTACACACGCTCTCTGTAGGATCAACCTAGACTCATCACTATTATAGTTGTAGTTCTAATTATTTTGAGTACTGTTATGATGCACTATGTCACATACCATCAACACATTCACACAATAAAACATCACGCAACAAAAATGTAAAAAATGCTAACACAATCAAAACCTAACATCTTACAAATGCAAATTCACACACAAATGATATGTAAGTGCATATATGTCCCTACACTTGAACAACATATTTTCCTCAATGTGAAAACCTTATAAAAACAGAACTAAAAACAATAGACATAACAAATATAAAAATAATAATAAAATGTGCAAAAATCCTTAGAAATGGTGTCAAAACTTATTTGCTTATTTTATACTATACCACAAGTATAAGAGTCGTGTGTTGCAGTACAACTGATATCAGTCCCTCAAAGATTAAATATGGTCACCTCATAACTTGACTTAAATTTTGTCTAAGTTAACAAAAGATTGAGTTAACTAAAAAATAAAGTAAACTAATATAATTTCATGATTGAAAAAGAAAAAGAAAATAATGAAAATGAAGTATTTAATGATGGAAACTTAGGGATTATTATATCATTATTTTATCTTCCCGTCACCTTATGAATTCAACTATGCATGATCTTAGATATCCAAAGGTTTTGATTATCCTCTCTTGAGATCTAATCAATAAAAGTTCAGTTTCCATCTCTCAATTTCTCAAAACCACTCATAACTACACAATTGGATTTGAAGCAATTCTAAGGATAATCAACTTATAATTTAGACCTCTCTTTAATTGCTTATTAATTTGATATTAGTAAGACTATTAAGGTGCCAACTATCATTGTGCAGTTTAACACAAAGATCTTGATTCAATCTCTCGATTTAATATATTGAATTCAACAAGGTAAAAGTTTTAAAAAACAATTCAAAAATAACACCCTAACATAGATTTAGCAATCTGTAATCATGTTCAAAACACAACTATTTAGATTTGGCATACAATGCAATGAAATAGGAAAAGAGAAGAGAATGAAATTAGCTTAAAGACTTGATCTGGAAAATTGAAGTTGATCTTAATGTTTCCACCTTTGTTCTTCTTATTTGCAATGTGAAGCCCCCTTTTTGGTATTTTCTTTCTTATTTTGGTATCTCCAGTGACTTTGGAATCTTCCTCCCTCTGCTGTAACTTTCATGATAATTTTTATAGTAAAAACTATTTTAGAACATACACAGTCACTTACACAACCATGTTGGTGACCGTGTATCTCTGAAAACCTCTCAATTTTGACTTTCCATAGTCACAAAACTTACATGGGCAAATGTACGGTCGTGTATGTCAACATACACAAGTGCGTATCTTCTCAGAGGTATAAACAACATCTTCAAAACTCCATAAGCTTATAGTAACTTACACAGTAACTATACATAGTCATGAAGTCTAAGGTTGCTTCAATTCTTCCATTATATGTTATGATTTCACTCCAATTCTTTTCCTCTTAGTTTATGAAGGTAATTATCCCCTAAAAACACGTTTGAAGCATAATAAGTATGACAAATATCATAAGATTCTCAAATAATAATCAAAACATATTAAATAAGGGTATATAAATATAGTCAATTAATCATTTATCAAACATCTTCAGTCAAACTTACTAACCAAGATTGCATCCTTAAAATACTATTGTGGATACTTGAGGACGGAATTCTCTATGGATCTGATGGATACATTCCTACTTTCTAAAAGGCATAAGCATATGGGACATGAGTAAAAGTGCAACAAACTGTCACTTCCTTAACCAACTACTTCACTTGAAGAACCTAGTCCAAGATGATGCATCCTGCACAATTGGCAATAGGAAACTAATATCTTTATGGTTTGATAATTAATCAGATCAAGGTGCACTTATTCACTCCCAAAGTATGCTAAAGAACTTTCACACTCCCCCTCCATACTAAACTAGACTCTTTCATCAATGGGAATAGCTGGCAATTCCCTGCTAATCTTAACCATTTACAACTCGTATACACTCCAAATCCACTCAATCTGGATACATTCGACTAGAATAATCAGCCTGATCAAAAAATCTTAACTAAACTCATAAGGGACTTGATAAGAATGTATAATCCAGTAGTGAATTAGCATAGAATCATCTAGAATAAGATGCTACCTCCAAAACCCTCATTATTCTTTTGACTCACTATCCAAAATAAGATCAACACTACTAATTAAATCAGGTACCAAGATATTAACACTTCCTATCCATTTTGTTCTACACATAAGGAAATAAGGGATCACATTATTTTCATGTGCATTATGATCAATAGAATTTGGGAGTCTGTTAAAATGAAATGATTATGGTATGTTCAAGCAAACACATTCACTAGTGCTATACACTGGCTCTCTACTCAGAGTTCACTTCCCAAACTGGTTTATATACTAGTTATCAACATGAGTGCACAAATCATTTGCAAAGAAAGAAATGCTAAAAGTTTTGAATCTAAGTCAAAATCAATTGAAGCTCACTAATGAAATCATCAACGGTACTAGGGAGCTTTTACTGTTAAGAAATTCAACTCCTAGTGCAACTCTAACCTGATTCCCTCTTTGAATATTTAGCTTTTATTTGCAATGTAAACAACGACTAGAATTAGGTAGAATCACATAAATCTCTTTCTTGCTAAAGGGTATTCTCCTTAAGCCTCCTTTTGAGTTATAATCCATTCTTTATCAATGAAATTTTTCTTTAATTTTTCAAAAGAAAAAATCGCTACTCTTAAATATTTTCTTGTCCCTAAGCAAACCAAAATCACAAAAAAAAAATTGAACAAACACATAAACGCACAATCATAGAACATTACCATAATGGTTTAATGGCACCAAATTTCATGAAATTAACTTAACCTCAAACATCACCTACTAAAAAAGTTTCAACACACTAACTTATTTCGTTCATGTTCAAGTTTTTTTATTTGAATACACAAATCAATCAAAATATTGATACCCTTTTCATGCACTTATAAAACTTGTAAGCATGGACTTATTATTATTGATCAATTAAAAAGAAGAAAAATGTCACTAAGTATTCTTTCATGAAAACTCTTGCTTTTTGAAAAGATCAACAGGTTTGTTTTATGGCGAGCAACATCTTTTAACATTTTCTTTAATGATCACCTAGTCTCTTAACCAGAAGGCAAACACCTTGTCATAACTGTCCCCTAATTGCTCAACTAGGTTATGTTTTTTCTTTAGCTTGGTTGAAGTGTCGTTCTAGCTTTTTGATGCGATGACAAATATTTTGTCGTGAATGACCCTAATTACTCAAGTATATCATAACTCTCAACTAGCTACCAACTTTATTCTTAACCTAATTTCCTTAAAAAGGGCCAGCATAATAGGATTTATGTAATACATATTTTTTCAATTTCTTAACCTACCTCATTTCTTATTAGTCAATCACTCCCATAAAACGTTACTAATGATGCCTACCAATTAAATGAATGTAACTATAAGTGTATCCAAACAACTATCATAAAATGAAAGGTTATGTGTCATATCCTATTTAACATGCATATTAATCCCAAAAACATTTAAAACAAAAACTTCACATGTTAATATGCCTTTATAATTTAGATCACCATATTTGGAGGTAAGCCAATTCCATTCAATTCATCAAAGCAACATCATGCAACAAAAATTTACACAATGCTAACACAATCATAAATCAACACCAGGCAAATGCAAATTCACATATAAATGATATGTAAATGCATATATGTCACATTATCAAAAACTAACACCATGCAAATGCAAATTCACACATAAATGATATGTAAGTGCATATATGTCCCCACACTTGAACAACATATTATCCTCAATGTGGAAACCACTTGAAAACATAACTAAAAACAACATACATAATAAATATAACAAAAAACAGGTTTTTATTATAGTACAACTGATATCGATCCCACGAGGATTTTATATAGTCACCTAACAATTTGAATTAAACTTTGTATAAGGTAACAAAAGATTGAGTTAGCTAAAAATTAAAGTAAACTAATAAAAATTCATGATTGAAAAAGTAAAAGATAATAATGAAAATGAAGTACTCAATAATGGAAACTTAGAGATTATTCTATTCTTGTTTTGTCGTACCTTCACCTTATGAATTCAACTATGTTTGATCCTATATATCCAAAGGTTTTGATTACCCTCTCTCGAGATCTAATCAAGTAATTCTAATTGAAATAGATAAATTTTGAGTTGTGATTTTTCAAAACTATTTCTAACTACTCAATTGGATTTGAAGCAATCCTAAGGATAATTAACTCACAATTAAAATCTCTCTTCAATTAATTATTAACCTAATATTTGTTAGTCTATTAAGGTACCAACTCTCATTGCGCAGCTGAACAAAAATATCTTGATTCAATCTCTCTATTCAAATCAAGTGTAAGCACAACAAATATCACAAAGTAGTAATATATTGAATTTAACAAGTGAAAGTTATAAAAAAAATTCAAGAATAATGCCCTAATATAGATTTATCAATCCATAATCATTTTTAAAACATAACTATTCAGATATGAAATACAAGATAATGAAATAGAAAAGGAGAAGAGAATGAAATCAATTTGAAGCCTTGATCTAGAAAATCTAGAAAGTTAGAGTTGATCTTGACGTTTCCACTTTTGATCTTCTTATTTGTAATGTGCAGTCCATTTTTTGATGTTTTCTTTCTTTTTTAATGTCTCCACAAACTTTGGATTCTGCCTCCCTCTACCGTAACCTTTATAATATCCTTTTATAGGAAAATAACTAGGTTTTTTAGAATATAAAAGGTCACCTATACAACCATATAGGTGATCATATATCTTCAAAAACCTCTTAATCGTGACTTTACAATGTCACAAAAACTTACATAGGCACATATACGGGCATGTATGTCAACATACTGTAGGAAAATCCCGGGAGGTACATCACATGTACCGGCAGCAGAAAACAAAAATTTTTGTTCCCGGGACTTTCCCGAAACCCAGGATCCA
>JANSVB020132938.1:0-14582 GCA_025504935.2 Erythroxylum haughtii
AAGATATTAAATAAATTTATTTAATTCAAAGCAATTTATTTTTAAATTTTATCTAAAATGTAATTATTATAAGTAATAAGAATACAATTATATTAATATTAACAACCAAACAGATTTTTATTTTTATTTGAAAAAAAAATATAAACAAAAAATATAAACTAAAAACTAAAAACTACAATAAAAAAACAAAAATAAAACTAAAGAACCCTAATAATTTAGTTAACGATAGTAGACAAATGGTGAAATATTTTCTGATTTGAGCAATAGGTATTACCATTGATTATGTAATTAGTGTTGGGAGTCATTCTTAACCAGATAAGATAACTTTAGGTAAAAAGTACAATTTGGGATACGAGACCACGTGACCCCGTTTATCCGAGGACAATGAATTGAGCTGAGCAATAACGGACATATAGGCCCACTGCTCCAGTTCTTGTTGGAATCAAATGATTAATTAGGTCTTTGATAGCCAATCGGGCTCAACCTTTCTCTTCGATTGCCTAATCTCAAGTTCCAGTGAACAAGTGAACATTCAAACAAAGATTGGTTCGGTGACTGACTTGCGAGAAAATGAGAGGCAAAGTTTAAACGTCCATGAGACTAAAAATAATTGTAAAATCAATATATGACGGTCTGTTTCTACCAGCCAGTACATGAAGATTCGTTTGCACGTTACAGATTCTTACAGTCACAATAACTTAATTCGTATATTATTCTAAAGCTTGATTTTTATCTTGTTGTATCTTTCAAATCGTTTTCAAAACTGATCCGTCTCAATCACCGTAGTTACATAAGTGTCCGATCTCGAGCGGTATTCACATAATAGGTCGAGAAAACTTTGTAACTCTTACTGAGAGAGTTAAATAAGAAGTGCTAACTCTATAGAGCTTAAGCCTATTTATAATAAACTTTGGATGTTTTAATAATTTAATTAAAATTAAAATTCTAATTTCAATTAAAATTTAATTAGAATACAAGTAATTCTAATTAAATACCAATTATACCCATATATAAGATTCAATATCTCATATTGATCTTTATTTATTAAATATCTCATATTTAATCATAAAGTTTTTTAAACTTTACAATCAAGTCTAGCTTGATTAAATTAACTTTACTCTCTTCAACCTATTCTACCTATGAGACCCATTAGGTTCTCAAATATGTTGGCAATAATTGCAAAATATAATTTTAATTCATAATTAAAATTAGATAAATTAAAACTTCTTTTAATTTATATTTAATTATCCAATTAAACAATTTATGATCATAGATCAAGATTAGTGTTTAGCAACGCATCATAATCACCAAAATATTTAGAAATGTTAAAGTGGTTTTGACTAACCTTTCTGTGCATAATTTTTCTGTATAATTTAATCATTTCATCATACAATGTTCTGATTAGATATAGAACATGGAATTAATGTCTACTTTATTTTGAGTCTAATCATATTAATTCTCTATTATTAGCTATCTATTCAATTAATGACATTTGTAAACTATTTACAAAGCATCATTTCACCTTGGCCAAGGATTTCTTGAATCAATACTAATCGAGAACAATAAAACATTATCCCTAATTACCTTAGGGTGATGAATCATATCTTGATTATTCAATTGTCTTCATATAGTTCATGCTACATCTAATGACTACCGATTAAACGACCTATGATTAAATAAATCATAAGTAGTATCAAAACATAGCAATCCCCATACAAAATAACTTTGATGACTTCAAGTCAAAAGATCACTTATACAATCATCACAATGAGAATTCCATAGATATACAAGTAATGTTCCAAATGGATTTATCATATCAGGTATGTTTAGTGAACTTGTTCTCTAGCAAGCACCCACACGTTTGTTTAAGTATCTATATACTTTAACTTATGAGATCAACTACTTTCTTAATAAGGAAAAACAAAACATGTGATAGTCTTTTTATGTTCTATTAATATCCAATCTTAATAGAACAATGACTATGAACACTTATGAATAATACATAAATACAATATGAATCTTATAATTATAATCTCATTATAATTTCATTTACAATGTACAATTATTCCATAGACTTTATCATATACGTCTAAACATATACAAGGTAAAGAATGCCTTTAAATAATTTGTCGCTAAACTACAACTAAAGCGATCGGCTGTAGGGCATAAACTAACAATCTCCCACTTGATCTAAGCCAATAGTTTAAATATCGCATACTGTATCACCATATGATGATTATTCTACTACTGGAATAGTGGCTTAATGAGAGAATCCTATAAGATTCTCTTTAGTGAGCACTTGCTTAAATGCTATAACTCTCATCTTAATCGTCATCATAATTAAGAAAGTTTGCCTAAATACATGTTTAGATCTTTGATGAGACATTAGCTCCTTAAGCATGCCCAATGGCTCTAATGTTCTACAGTACATTATTGTCTTGAACAATGCAAAGAAAACTATATCAAATTTACTAAAGAACTTATTGATCTAATTAATGATTTCCATTAAACGAAAAATGCATTATGGCTTAAATTAGCAACCAATTGCTACATAGGAACTTTTCCAACCCTAAATGATATTGTTCTAAGTAAATAAACCTTAATTAAGATTTAAGTAAATAAACCTTAATTAGGATTTACTCCTTATCATCTTAAACTCAAGTATCAACTCACACATAGAGTAATGCATATCTTTAATACTTCATAAGTATTTGATATCTTAAACACGAAACATCTTTAGTACATTATCTATGCACTTGGACTTAGAATAAGTTAACAACATCTAATCTATCTTTATAGATCTAATTCTCATAATTAAGATGTTACCTTTTTATATCCAACAAGAGTTGGTGTTGGAAAATTATGTTTTTAACAATTAAAAGTTAGAATTATTGTTCTCTGTGAGTAGTACGTCTCCATATACTCCCATTGAAGAGAACAACTATACTCCCACTAACCTTCTTGCAGATATGATAAATTCACAATCATCTCCAAAAATAAACTCTTTGAATTCATCATGAAAGTGAATCTTTCAATGTCTCGTCGCCTTTTAACTATACATCAAATGTATCATTAAAGGCATTATTTCTAATTAGATGTAATGTTATGAGATTTGAACCTTTCAAATTCCTTCTTATTCTTACTACTTATCTTGAGATCATTCTCCTATAAGTATACATTAAATCAAACAATTTGTTCAATGAGTCTGTAAGATTATATCTAGCCTTTTGGATATCTCATACTCAATTTAGTTCTAAACTAAATGGATAATATATGCTTCAACTAAGCATCACATCGTTAAATCATTAGCTTTAACTATTGCAAAGACTTAACGTTTCATATCTAATATAAAATCTTGCTAATTGATTCAATTGGAACTATAGAAGGTAAGTCATTATACTTGGCATTGCTATAAAAGAAATACTGTTGCATCATACAATATCTCATATTGTATTTTACTCCTTACATAAATCCATAACTTATGAATTTAGTTGTGAAGGGATTCAATAAAAAATCTCATTCCTTATAGATAACTGAAAATTTAAAACTTACCACAACGATCTCATTGAAGTGCTTTAGCATTCTCAATGCGTTATTTTTAATTAGATTTAAACGACTTGAACCTTTCAAATTTTTAAATCATTATTCCATTTAATACTTAAGACTATATCATATAAAGTCATTAGTAATCTAATGAAATATAAGTACTATCCTTTTTATGAATTATTATTCTATCTAATACATCACATGTATAAGATTTAACAATTCAATACCATCATTATCCTTTCACCAAAGGTCGATTGGTTATTCTTCAACTTGACAAGTTTCATATGATTCATAATCAAAAGGATACAAGTATCCTTATTTGTAACTATATTTTTCTAGTTTTATTGATTTAACTAACATGATACAAAAGGATTGTCTCGGTTATCCAACTTTTATTCTTACCATTTATGTTAAGCATAAGTCTCCTTTGATTAAACACATACAAACTCTTTGTATAAAATTGGATTAACTACTTTTACTTAACAATCTATTTCTAACCATGCATTGAACATTAAAATAATGTTCAATCTAAATTTAGTATGTAATACTCATAAGCATGAATTAGAAATACATATGATCTTTATCATATCACATATAGGCAAGAAAAATCATGCAATCATTTTCTTCTAATGACAACTATTATCATATTGTTGCTAAGCCTTTAATTGTAGTCCACAATTATCCTTTTAGTAGGTTAAATTAAATGGAACAATTTCATCAAGGTATTATACCTTTCAGCCATAACCCTTTCTTGCATTTTGCTATCATGGTGTTGACATACATCTTATATGTCGTCGTCAAAGTTTACGAGACATTAGTTAACTCAAAATGTTAATACATTTTGTTATCTATATGATTTTGACGTATCTCTATAACTTTGTTGCCATATCCTCAGTGGGGATTATAACAAAATTGCATAATGAACATATAATTTTCTTTCTAACTTTTGAGAACTTTTCTCAAACATATACTATGTCTAAGAATTTGAGTTCACTAACTTAGTATCAACTATACTAAATAAGGTAGATTCCATTAAGAACAAAATATAAACATAGGAAAAACAAGTAATCAATTATATGCCATGACTGCCAAATAAGATTAGGACTTTAATCATGCATTTGGTTACTCCCACTATTTTATTTAAAATATTAGCCCTCACTACTATTTAAAAAGATTACTTTAATCTGTCTAGTGGGCTAGGATCCTATTCAAATATAGTTAACCTTGAGTTTGCTCAATAAACCAACTAGACTTAAATTAGGTAGATAACAACTTTATCAATCACATCTCATGTGACTCCTAGATCCGTTAGGTGAAAACTCTTGCCAAAATATATCTTATATATTGTTCCTAACCTTGCCTCTAAATTTATGTGATCATGAGTTTACTCATCCAAATCACACAAATTTAATTAAGTATAACCTATTATCATAAGACTAAACATGTTCAGGTTAAAGCAGCCTTCAATTTGCTCAACAAGCCTACAGTAAATAGAACTCTGGTTTAATCTTATAACAATAGAAGGCAACAATCACGTTCTTAATGTGTACCTAATATTTTAACGAGAGATTTTAATTTCATTCGTCTCATCAAACATAAATTGCATGTAAAATATCACACATATAAAACATACAGTTTATCATGCATCCAATAAATATATCAATCATAAAAATAAATTATGCAACTTATGCACTCATAATAAAATTATATGCATAAAATATCAAGCTTAGTATGATTCTAATTATTGATCTTCATAATCTAAAATAACATTTCCAACTCTTTGGAAAAATTAAATTAGATTAACACTATTGATTCATAAATAAATTAAATTCATATTCAAAATAAAAATTTAATTTTATTTGAAAATAATTTTTAAATCCAATTGAAAAATATTTCCAATTATCTTGACTCCTTTGATAAAATTTAATTGATTTTTTTCCAATATATTATACTTCTTACTTATTATAATTTAGAAAAACTCTTCTCAAAGTTATATAAATAACATATTCTAATCCAATTACAAAATTATTTCTAATCTCATTAGCAATCATTTTTCCTTAATTAGAAAATTATTTTCTAAAAATTAAAAGGAAACTACTTTAAAAATTAAATAAAAACTTTTAAATTTAATTAAAAATTATTATATATTATTTATTTAGAGATTTATTTGTTGACTTATTAGAAAGCTTTTCTTTAATAAGTTAGAAAACTATTTTTAAAATATTAAAGAAAATTCGTTTTCTATGAAAACACTTTTCAAAATTTGATCAAGATAATATCATTTCTAATAAATCAAGAAAGCTATTGCTTATAAATAAAGAAACAATTTCTAAATAAATAAAATAATAATTCTCTAAACAAATAAAATTAAGAATTTAATTTATCTCAATCAAATTGAAATAAATAAATTTAATTAAGAAACAATTTTCTTAATAATTTAAGAAAACATTTTTCTTAATTTCAAGAAGTCTAATTAATTAATTTCAACCTAATTGAAAATAATTAATTCTAATTTTAGAAACAACTTTTCTAAAATTAATTAAGAATCAATATAATTATTAATATTAATCAAATTAAGAGAAATAATTATGTTAATCTTGGAATTGATTTGATGATTAATTTAATTTAATAATTCAACATCTTGAAAAATTAAATTAACTTCTAAAGCATTCCTAATAAAATTAACCCTTGAAAAAAAATTTCAAACAATTAAAGAAAACATCTTTTTTCAAATTTATTAAGAATTAAAATTAATTTAATCTCTATCAAATTAATAAAAGACAATTTTTGGTTTTAAGACATTTTTAAAACACATTTAAAAGGGGATTGGGGTGTCTGGCGCATGCAGTGTACGCGCCAGATGGTAACACGTAGGAAGCGTGTAGCACATGCATTGCAAGCACCCACACGATCCTTAAAGGGTTGACTGACGCATGCAGTGCACACAGCCCAACCAACGCCTTTGAAGGAAGCTTTTGGAGAACTGTGGGCGTGTGTCCCACATGCGTCCATCGTCTTCTCTAGATGCTTCCAGTGTCTTCTTCAACCGTCCCTCCTTCCCACATCGTTCTTCAAACCGCTTCCCACCTTTCATGAACCGACACCCACGTCGCTTCATTCATTTCACGTTTGTGCCACCATCCTTAACCGTCGGGTCTCTAATCGACGGTTCTCAAATCGCCACCTTTTGCATCTGGTTCCTCACTGTCAACTCCTTGCCACCGTCTCTCCATGTTCGCAACCACGACCAAGTCAAACGATGCCATCTATGGTGTCACCTACGATGGGCGATTAACACCCATCGTGTTCTCTAGTGGCGACAATCGCCCAACAACGTCATCGGTAGTAAATACATACGAAAAACCGCAAAAGCTACAAAATACCATATCCAAAAACAAGCAAAACCAAGATCAGATCTTTACATGTGTGAACAAATTCAGGCGTTAGACAATTCAAGAAGCAAGGCGTCACTCACAATGCCTTTCGACATCGCATCATAGTGGGTCGCCTAAGGCGACATTCCGATGGGTGACAATCGCCCATCGTCTTATTCGCAAACGCGAGACATAAAACCCCAGAAAACAAGCACAAAACCCAGAAATAATTAGGGGTTTCTTCAATGCATTTTCCAGACTTAAACGCATAACATTGCAGAGGCTAATCTTGTTTTTATGATCAGAAATAGATGCGGTAGACAATTTAGGGATTCCCAGTAAACCCAAATAACACATATTGCACAATTGATGCATATAGGTTTCAGAAGCAGATGAAAGGGGCGGCAGAAATTAGGGATTTCAAAAACCCTAGATTTTTCAGAACATGTATAGTCATCGTATTTGAAAATTAATTTCCAGAAAGAATAGGATTTTGATTTCATATGTGGGCATCTCAGTACAGAACACGCACAAGTAGAAAACATATGCATTCGATGAACACGAACAAACAGGAAATAATTTTCGGTCGAGGATAGCTTCGTGGAAATAAATTTAAAAACTTTAACAAAACAGTCGTAACCTTTTACGATTCCAAAATTATAACTAATAACAATCAAAAATTTTAATCAAATTATAGAAATAAAATTTGCTCTGATACCACTGTTGAGAAATCGAGTTGAGATATGATCCTAACCGCAGTGGAATAATCACGAAACTTTTTCATGACTTTTGATTTTCCAAAAATCAAGATCTATTTAATTCTATAAAATGATTAACACAAAGCGTAATGTAATTCATACTTTATTCCAAAGCTTGATCTTTATCTTGTTGTATTCCTCGAATCGTTTCCGAAACCGATTCGCCTCAAACACCATAGCCGCACAAATGTCCGATCTCTAACAGTATCCACAGAACAGGTTGAGAGAATTCTATAACTCTTACAAGGAGGGTTAAGCAAGAAGTACTAGTTCCATAGAGCTTAAGCCTATTTATAATAAATTTTGGACGTTTTAGTAATTTAATTGAAATTAAATTCTAATTTTAATTAAACTTTAATTAGATTTACTAATAATTCTAATTAAATACCAATTATTCCCATATAAGATTCAATATCTCATATTGATCCTTATTTATTAAATATCTCATATTTAATCGTAAAGTTTCTCAAATTTTATAATCAAGTCCAACTTGATTAAATTAACTTTGCTCTTTTTAACCTATTCTATATGTGAGACCCATTAAGTTCTCAAATATGTTGACAATGATTATAAATTATAACTTTAATTCATAATTAAAATTAGATAAATTAAAACTCCTTTTAATTTATCTCTAATTCTCCAATTAAACAATTTATAATCATATATTAAGATTGGTGTCTAACAACGTATCATAACCACCCAAATATTTAGGAATGTCAAAGTAGTTTTGACGAACCATTTTGTGCATAATTTTTCTGTATAATTCAATATTTTCATCATACAATGAGAACAACGAAACATTCTTCCTAATTACTTTAGGGTGATGAATCCTATCTTGATCACTCAACTATCTTCATATAATTCATGCTACATCCAATGACTACCGATTAAATAACTTATGATTAAATAGATCATAGTTAATATCAAAACATAACAATCCCCATACAAGATAACTTTGATAACCTCAAGTCAAAGGATTACTTATACAATCATCACAATGAGAATTTCATAGACATACAAGTAATGTTCCAAATGGATTTCTCATATCGGGTCTATTCAATGAACTTGTTCTCTAGCATGCACTCACATGTTTGTTTAAGTATCTTTATACTTTAGCCTATGAGATCGACTACTTTTTTCATAAAGAAAAACAAAATGTGTGTTAGTCTTTTTACATTCTATTAATGTTCAACCTTAATAGAACAATGACAAGGAACATTTAGGAATAATATATAAATGCAGTATGAATCTCATAATTATAATCTTATTATAATTTAATTTACAATGTACAATTATCCCATGGACTTTATCATATACATCTAAAGATGTACAAGATAAAAAAAATACTTTTAAATAATTTGTCATTAAACTACAACCAAAGCGATTACCTATAGGGTATAAACCAACAACAATGAGTGATGGAATGGTTCGAGAGGCTAAAAAAAGCAACCTTTAAGATAAATACATACGATTTAAACTTATTGAGTACGAATCAATTCCTTTTATAAGAAAATTTACCTTTAAAAAAAGAAATTTTTCTTCAAAGATTCATCCTACTATCTCTACAAAGATAATTTTACGAAGCATCTTTTATTTAAGGTATAAGTAACAATGAACTATTTCCTTTGAACCAAGATTGTTAAATCAAATCTCTATTGAAAGTGGCTTTGCATGACGAGAATTGATTTTGGCATCATAGATATGGGAATTTAAGTTCCAAAACGTTAAGCATTTATGAGCAATATTTGGTAATCAATTTGTCTTTGATAAAGTATGCCCTTAATATTTGTGAAAGTTGTTTAGATGGAGAACAATATTGAGATTATTTTTCTAAAGGATAGTCAAGAAGGTTTACAACATGGATTGAGTTGATAAATAAAAATGGACTTAAGCAATATACATAGGAACTTATATCCTCAATGGAAGTCCCACAACTCATCTTAAAGTTTTTGGTTTCATTGCTTATGTGCATATTCCTTTTTGAAAAAGAACAAAGCTTGATGAAAATAATGTGTAGTAGAATTTTATGGGATATAATATTGAAACTAAAGGTTATAGATTTTATAATCCTCTTATCACGATGTTAGTAATTAGTCATGATGTTGTATTTGATGAAAAATGCATGAAAATGGGATAAGAAACAACATTTCTAGGATCTGTTTTAGAAGATGACCAAGGAAAAAATCCATTGGTGAATGGTGACGATGATGAATCTAGTCCTTCTACATTATAATCTAACCTAGCCAACTCACTTAATTTATCAAGTCCAACACATTTTGACTCTCCTTCCTCTTCAAAAACTTCGCTACAAAAATGGGGGAACTTGATACACAGTTATACAATTATAAAGAGATGTATTGTACAAGTATAAGTGACAATTTTATTTGAAGAATATTGGAAATTAAATGATTGGCATGTTGATATGGATAAAGAAATGAAGGTCCTAGAAAAAAATACATTAGAGCTAACTAAACTTCCAAATAGAGTAAGAATCATTAATCTGAAGTGGATTTATAAGATGAATTACAAATCCAATGGGTCACTTTGGAAATACAAAGCCAGCTTAGTTGCTTGAGATTATATGCAACGTAAAGGTGAAGACCAAGTGCATAGTTTGATAACAAGGGCACCCTTTTAGCCTTAGTAGCCCAAAACAAAATGGAATGTCTGTTAATTTGATATGAAGTATGCTTTTCTTAATGGTGCTTTGAATAAAGAAGTGTATGTGCAATACTAATCATCAAATTGCTTATATGTCCACCAAACTACAAATTGTTGATGTGTTCACCAAATCACTTATTCTGGGAGAATTTATTATATTTTAAAAAAATTAGGAGTCAAAGAATTTTTGCATTAAATGGGAGTATATTAGATATTAATACAAAAATTAACAAGCTGTTTTCTTAGTCATTTGGTTAAAAATAAGTTCTTATAATAGAAGATATAGACATCCCAGTTGTTTAAATTTTTTTAAAAAACTCTGTTCTTTAAAATTCTTGTTTTTTTTAGTTTTTAGTTTTCTAGAAAAAATCATTCTCTTAAACTTCAATTAAAGATAACTACGAAATATATATGAATATCATATATGAACTAATTAAATATTATTTATATGACAATTTAACTTAGCTCTTAAATTTAAACTAAACTAATTAAATCCAACTCAAACTGATAATTTGTTGTAATTATTTTAAATTATTAATTTGAGATAATTTTAATTAGTTCTAATCAGGTTTAAGAATCATATTAGTGACATTTGATTAATTAATGTTTAATATTCATATTACATGTATTTTGTCGTTATTTTTAATCAAAGTCTAATATAAATTAAAAAAAAATTTTGAAAAGTAGAAATAATTTTTTGAGAAATTTAAATATAAAAATAAATTTCTAGATTCTTTTAAACTGCATGAAAAAACTGTCTTTTACCCTAAATTCTTATGGAAAGAGTCTTGGAATCAAATTTCAATTCTTTTTTTAAAAAAAATTGTAATCTGTTAGTTATTTTCTATCCTTAAAGAAAAATAAAATTTTGCAAGTTGCTTTATTTCACTATCTATGACAAGAACAGAAACAACTAAAATTTTCGTGAAATAGTGGATCCTCGAAGCATCAAACAAACAAACAAAATTAATTTAGGTGTTTAGTCGCCTTCCATCTATGTGCTGTATAGTCTCTTTAAACCTGTCATCACTTGATTTTTTTTTGTTTTACACTTATGAAGCTGCCATTTATTTATCATTTTCATCACTGTTCCTGTCGCTCTTCAATAGATCCCAACGTCTAGCAGTAACTACACTCCAACCAGGTTTTGAGTGAATTTGAACTCAAATCCATGATATATATAAAATACAAAGAGTTGTTAGGTCTTCACTTCAACGACTTCTTTTAAAACTATAATTTCAGGTACTTGTAATTGTGATTTGTAAAACTATAATTACATCACTTTCCGGTTGTTTTATTGTCATTATCAAGCATTAGAATCAGTATTATAATCTGCCACTTGAGCCACCTCTTCCGGGGCAACAGTGGCCGGATGCCGACTTCTCGCTGTCGAACATTAGAATCAGTGTTATTAGTCTCCCTCTCAACGCTATAAATCAGACGTATGGTATCATATTATGAATATAACCAGAAGGTAACCATGGGGTCGCATGGTCATCCATGTATTCCAACCATAGATTTTTCCAAGTCGAGCTTAAAGCCTGACACTCTAGAATGGGAAGTGGTTAAATCCCAAGTTATGAAAGCTGCTGAAGAGTCAGGCTGCTTCGTTGCATTGTGGGATGAAATTCCTGTACATGTTTACAAGGGAATGGAATATGAAGTAAAAGACCTTTTTGATATACCTTCAGAAAGCAAAACAAGAAATGTTTCAACAGGGCCATATCGTGGTTATATAGGGCAAAGGAACGATATGCCGCTGTATGAGAGCTTTAGAGTTGGACATCCCTGCTCACGGGACGCTCTCGAGAGCTTTGTCCAGAGTCTCTGGCCTCTGGGAAGACCAACTTTCAGGTTTCCTGTACGTTAATTGTCGTTACCTTTGCGCATGTTTCCGGTTTCTTTGCTAACATATCCACCATTTTTTCAGCGAAAATATGGCGTCTTTGTCAAAGCCACTGGCTGATCTGGAATGCTTAGTGAAGAGGGTCGTGCTCGAGAGCTTGGGGGTTGAGAAGTACTTGGATGAGCTCAAGGACTCAACTGCCTACAGTATGAGATTTATGAAATATAAGGTACCCCAAAATGGTGAAAGAGATGAGGTAGGACTGCCTGCTCATCGGGACCCGAATGTCATCAGCATATTGTATCAAATTGAGGGTGATGGGCTAGAAATAGAAGCCGAATCCGGAGAATGGGTCAGGATCAATCCTCTCCCTGGCTCCTTCATTGTCCTCTTTGGTGAGGCCTTGCGCGTAAGTCTCCTTAGTTCTGCCATAAATTCCAAGCAATTCAACTGGACATAAATGATCCTAGAAACAAGTACTATTCAAATTGTTTCTTATTAACTGAATAAGTGATTTGTAGGCCTGGACAAACGGTCGTCTGAATGCTGCAAAACATCGGGTGATGATGAGTGGAAATCGGCCAAGATACTCAGCAGGGTTTTTCTCAATATTTGAGCAGGGCTTCATAGTAAAAACACCAGAAGAGCTTGTGGATGAAGAACATCCTTCGCTTTTTAAGCCATTTATCTTTGAGGACTTAATGAGACTATCCCACACGGACGCCATGATAAGATACAATTATGTCGTGGATGCTTATCGTAATGTCTGATTCTATGCTGTCTGCCACAACTACAAACATACAAACGTGTCTAAGAGTACCGCTTACTTGTATTGTCTAAGAATTTGTTTCTCAATTCTCAGTTCTGTTTAATGATTTCCAGCAATCTCTGTTAGACGCAGCAGATATGTAATTTGATAAAATAATGTACAGTAACTTTCCATGAATAAAATGGTTCTGTAAGATAGAATTTTCTTTGTGACCGTGCAACAAAAGTGTCTAACCAAAATCTGACAAATTGCATAGATAAGAACATATACACGGACCCTATACCCATCTGTACTTCAGTCCTCCCATGTAACAGTTGAATACCTTGTACCACTTCTATATATGCAAATGCAGAAATCAAAGTACAGAACAAAATTCTACCGCCTCCAAAAATTGAACACCCTGATTTAGAATGTGAAAATGAGAATTGGGAGTTAACCGGGAGGATTAACCAGAAAGGTCATAGTTTTTCTGCGTCGCCCTATAAAGGACTATAGGATTGCGTCGCCCTATAAAGGACTATAGGATCGCCGGAGTGGTATCAGAGCCAGAACAAAACAAAGTCCGGGAACACTTTCCCATACCGAGTGGTATTCCCATACCTTGCTGGTATCTTTGTCTAGTTTGTGGTCAGGTATGGTCGGTAAAGCCGAAGAAACCTGCGTACCCCTTGGAGTTTTCTACTCCAAGCTTAGGTCTTCACTACTACTTGTGAATTCCTTGGAAATATAACAACCTTCACATCTTTGACCGGGAGAAACATTTTGATTAAGGTTAAGAAGAAAGTAAGATGAGAGTCTTATAAGAAAGTTATGGAAACTTCTTCAGATCCAATTCATTTATCTTCAAGTTTATCTTTAGCTAGCTTACCTAGAAATGTGAAGCATGTTTTATCCAATAAAATAAAAAATCTTGTTGAAATTACACATGTACCTGTAAAAAATCGTGTTTGTGAGTCTTCTTTACCATTGTTAAGTCCGTACAGCATATATTCTCGTGACCATTCATGGACGAGAAGTATTAGGAGTGTGCTATCTACTAATAGACCTCGTGTGAAGGAAATCATCTAAAGTTTCAGATTGGAACAATGTGATATCAGATCTACAACAACAGAAGAGTACGTAAAGCTTGAGATCCCTAAGGAGTTGATCGCCTTATGGAGGGAGCAAAGCCATACACGTCTTCATCTTGGAGCTATACAACTTGTTCTTACCTTACATGGAAGAAAAGGTATTCCTGCAATAGCCAGGATATCCCTTTTAGACATTACCTACACAACGTACCAAAATGCACTTATTGGTACCTTGCTGATAACTCTTGACAAAGGAAGTGTTATCTTGACCATAGCACCTGATTTCAACATCAGGTTGGATGATCCTACTTTATCTGAACGTTTACAAGTTTAGATCCAGATCACTGGAGCAGATCAAGATCCTACAGCCATCATGGCTACTCTTCACCACCAGATGATCTATCGTCTGCAGAATCATGCGTTGGACATAAACTTTCCCAACTCTACTTCGGATGCTCTCTACATGGTTGCTGATGTTGCAAATAATCAGACAACAATCATTCAGATCCCGAAGCAGTTACCTGCACAGGAGCTTGAAAAGTTGATACCTATAGAATG
>JANSVB020133472.1:0-14570 GCA_025504935.2 Erythroxylum haughtii
GTGTTAAGTGAAAATGTTTATGAATGAATGTGGGCCCAATTTGAGTTTCGATTTCCGCATTTTGTGTTATCGATTTTTAAAAATTTTTGTGGGCTTTTGAAAGATTGAGTGCTTTAGCACACCACCCTCGTAGAGCATGGACTCGGATATCACCATCGATGTCGTGTTCGGGTCATCGCGGGAGTGAGGTGTTACACTTGGTTTTAGGATGTTCACTAGGCTAGGAAGTTATGGTGTTTAAGGGCAGGAAATTATTATCGATTGGTCAAAAAGAAGACCTAATGGACAATGGGGATTCTATAAAAACTCTAGCAAACTAAAGAATGCAACAGAAAGGAAGGCAGATATTAGTCTTAAAATGGTTAGAGAAGATGTGTGTAAGTAGAAGGTGTGTAAGTATAAATTAAGAAAGGGTCTCTAACCCACGGATTACAGTTAAAGAGCCTCTAACCCACAAATTTATGCTTGGAAAAGATAGAAGTCCAGATCGGGTTTTTAATGGAAGGTGGGCTGGAGTTGATCTATCTCACCTATCTCATCACTCCGAAATCCTACACTAAAAAGGCTCTAGAAAGGTGAGGAATCAAATTATGATGTATTGTTCTCAAGTTAGGGATTAGTAGGGAGGCTGGATTGGTTTATATGATAAATGAGTCTGTTGCATGAAATTGTGTTACTGGTAAGATGGTCCTGATAGGACCATAGTGGTTGTAGTCATGGCATTGGCTTGATATTATGGTTTGTATGATTATAGGAAACATTTTTAGGGCTCCTCATACTTTCTTATAAGTTAGTCTTCTAGTTTGGATAAGAGATTACAGAAATTGTAGCTTGGGCAATCTCTAGTTGTACATAACTTCTATTTATTTATAAACTTTACTGATTTACCAAAAAAAAGGAAAGGGTCAGGTAGAATACAAGAAGGTTTCAGACAGTGAAGAAGTTTAAGCAAATGAGCAAGCACTGAATAAAGGTAAGAAGGAAATGAAGAAAGCTAGACATTGTTGAAAGGATTTATGTCTGAATAGTGAGATCCAAGCATATCATGCAATGAATACAAGAAGTGTGGAGAGAATATAATAGTTGGGGTGAGAGAGTATTATTCAATGTACTTAGGAAGAGAAACAATTTTATCTTTAAAATTTGTACACGAGAATTTTAAGATTTGATCTTTGATTTTATAAATGCTTTGCATGTACTCTTTGCCCAAATAATGGAGTTTGTAAAAAGGCAGAAAGGAAAGTTATTCAGTTTTCTCCTTTGTATCTTATATATTTAAATATCATATACCTTTTTTAATATTGAAAAAAAGGGTAAGGAATTGTCATATTAAAACTTGATCAATTCATAATGTATAAGTTAAGGAGCATATAACATATTTATTTAACATAGGAATAACTACTCAAAGTCGTCTATTTTCCCTAATATCATTGAATGATTTATAATCATAAAAAAGGTGGAGATTGTTAGACCAAATGCGAATTTAACCTGTAGTTTTGATGATACTAAAAACACGTTGCCACTAACGTTTTTATCCCTAATGATATTAGTGAGTTAAATATGAAATATCAAGCTCAATAGAATGATAAAATGGGTACATGAGTCAATTGAATCAATGAAACAATCCATGGATGATGAAGATAAGCAAAGTGGAGTACATATGCAATTTAAGTGAATAACTAAGAATAAGGAGGAATTAAGTGTATCAAGATTTGTGCAAATCATTTTAATCCTTCTTCTAACCTTATATTAATTGTTTCAATGAATTAAGATCTCAATCATTGCATGGTCATTTACACATAGTAAATATTGCATAAACCTTTTCAAAATAAAAAATAAATTTGTTTTGATTTTTAAAGAAAACATCTTGATCTTAAAAAATTGAGAAAATTTTTAAATAGTTTTAAAGCAAAATTTTACCAAAGGAATGTATTTTGATATTTGAAAGAACTTGAAAAGTTTTATAAAACATGTTTTTATGCATATTGGGCATCTAATGTCTCTTAAAAGTTAGTAAAAATATGTATTGTGAGTTGATTAGTACATTAATTGATACATAGATCAATCTACATCTTTGAGTAGTTGACCAATATATACAGAAAGGCAAATATATTACACACGAAGATTTTGTATAAATATTGATTAATATATTAATATCAATAGTGGTTGATTCATTAGTCGACCAAAATGGCACATTGGTTGACCCATATGCTAGAATGTTTGAGCAATATTATCATTACTAGTCATTATAACGGCTTATTTTTATTTTTAATGACTATTTTAAGTATACATAAATTGCATATGAGTTATGGGAAGAATGATGGTCATAATAGAGAATTGACAAGATATTTAAGAGGCTAAAGAGTGTATATGTGCATTAAATTATATATATTGATCCATTGTTCATTAATGTGACCAAAAAAAAAATTGAGTTGTATACTTGTTTTAATTAGGAAAACTAAATTTGAAACACTTTTTTAGGATTCTTCTTGACCTTGAACAAGATTTATAAAGGATTAATCTTCACATATGGTAAAGTAAGATGATTGCAAATTTTCCTCTTCAGCCACAGCAAATAAGATGTTGTATAAAGAGTTGCCAAAAAATAATCAATTCGCAAGTTGAGCATAGGTATGGACATAAGTAAAGGGTTATTTGCTTGAACCATTATAAATTAATTTTGTCTCTCTTTCCATATTTTCTTTTATTTATTATTTTGATTCTTTTGTGATTATCGTATATGAATTGTCACGTTCATTTTTTAGAATAGGTAATTAATTTATTAGTTTATAAATCAGGTAAAAAGTTAATACTCATAATTCACCTTTCCTCTTGTGTACCATCTGGGAACCAACATTTTTTTATTTCACAATTCTAAATTGTCCTTATTTATAGTAGAATCTATATCCTTTGGAATGGTATAGATAAACTACAAAATAAAAATGATTAAGAATGATAACGTAGTTTAGTTTTATAAGGATTACATATAAATACTTCAAGTGGGTAACCCAAACTTAAAGACAAATGAGACTATATTTGCATCCTTTCCATAGATCAAAAGTATTTTAAGAATTAACATGCTAAGAACTCTATTTAGAATATACAAAAAAAATTTAATAACATCATCCCAAAGATAATCTAGAAAGTTAGACAAGCTCTGCACGCTCCTCACTATTTTTTTTAAAGATATGATTTTAACTTTTAATCCTCAAGCTAAACTGTAAATTCAACTATTTAAAAATTAGGTGACAATACTCTACAAGGAAAAGTCTTGGCCTACTTAATAGGTGTATAGTCATAAGTTAATAATGGTGGAGATGAGGGTGCTTTGTTGAATGTGTAACCTTACAAGAAGAGATAAGATCAGGAATGTAGTAGTAAGAGACAAGTTGGAAGTGGCTAACAATGATAGCAAATTAGTGGAGATAAGGCTTAGGTGGTTCAGACATGTTAAGAGGAGATATCTTAACACTTTAGTGAGAAGATGCAAGAAGATTGTACTTAAGGATTATAAGAGAAGAAGAGTGATAGGCATGAAATGCATCGTATTTTAAGGTATAGTTTGATATATGTTCAGCCGTTTATTCGATTGTTTAGTATGTGTTTAGCGTAGAAATGTGTTAGTTTGTGATTTATTTATATTTTAAGTGTTTTATGGGTTAGAGCAATCCTTTGAGCTTAAATATTATGTTTTTAAGGTACCTTGATGTCTCTGTTAGTATTTCAAGGTCAAAATTGAAAAACGAAGATGTTTTTGAGACACTCAAGCCGAAACAATGGCCTAGGATCATGGCACAACAAGACAAGATTGTGACAGAAGCCCAGGACATGGCCCACAATCATGGCCTACTTACCACAATAGTAAAAGGCTCGAATGTGGCCCACAATCATGGCATGTAAGGCCACAATTGTGGCCTGCGTCAGGTAAATATGCAGACATTCAACAACATCAAATTTTGAGGGAGTTTTTGGACCTTTCAGATCCCAAAAAAATCTTAGGGATGCCCAGAACACAAAAGATATATAAAGAATAAGACAAAAAGATTGAGAGGAGTTTTGGCATCAGCCACTTTGGAGAGAAAGAGAAGAAGGAAGAGAGAAGTGGAGAAGAATTTGATATCAACGTACTTCCCAGATTTGGAGTTTTCTGATGTCGTTGCCTCCTGTCTCCATTTAGAATCATATTTCCTGTTATTTTCCATTTTTATTATTGTATAGAATTGGGAATAGCAGTTTGATGATAGGATTGTGAATGTTGAGATATTCTATACTCACCTTCGGGTTTTTTTATCTTTGATTTAATAGAACTTATTATTTTATGATTATGGAATTTATTGTGATTGATTTCTATGATTGCATATTTCAGGAATAGACTGAGATGGTGAATTGAATGAAAAAAAATAAATTGGAATAATGTGAGTTGTGTGAAGAGAGATCTCATATAGGTTCCCGATAGTTTATTAGATAACTTCATATCTAATTAGGCTTTTGGATAGATTGTTTAATTAAGATATTGCAATTTTCCATAATATAATTCGGTTTAAAATTTAGGGTTAATGGTTATAACTCGAGAGAGAGTAATAAACCTTAGGATCTTCTAGGACCAATAATCCAATAATTCATAATTAATTAAGTTAGCATTAAAATAGGTAAAAATTCCTCTTTCTCTCAAATGATGGTTCTTTTAGGTTGATTTTTGAGTGTGTGTTGAAATTGCTACTTTGTTAATATTTTTGTAATTGATTCTTGGAATTAAGTTTCGTGATTGAATTAAATTTTTGCCTTAGTTTTGTTACATTTTGAATTACTGCGAATTGTTTTAGTCTTATATTTTAGGATTAGATTATTCGTTCTCGTGGGATCGACACCTTAGGTACTATGCAAATGACTCGTACACTTGCGGATTATCAAGGTTATTAATTAGAACTTACACATATTAGAAAATCACAATCAAGTTTTTGGCAAGGTTACCGAAGAGGCGATTAGTTTAATTCTTATAGTCAAAGGTTTTTTCACCTTCTTTTAAAAAAATTGGGCATAAAGTAGACGACACATCAACTTGGATATCACCTGACAACAATGGAATCTCAAGAGTTGAATGCTAAGAAGAGATAAAAAGAACGATCATGGAGGATGTATATTATAGGGAGAAAAAGACTCTTGTGGATTTCAATGAGCCCCAATTAAGTTGGTAAAATCTCATCCTGATATGATCCTGTACACTTTAGGGTGGCAAAACCACCCAGAGTTCTATTGTTCCAGCATATAAGTACTCATAGGGGACATCAAGACCTATTTGAATTTAAGCAAGATGAGTCCAGTTCATGGGATTCCAAATTGGACAAAATCATGGATAAGCTAAAAGACATGGAAGAGAACCAGAAGAGATTAGAAGACCAATTTGATCAAGTAACGAAAAATCATGTCGCTTCTATTCACAACCTGGAGATTCAAGTAAGACAGCTTTCCCATGAATTTTGTAAGAGAAGTGTGCAAGATGCTCTAAGTAATATGGAATTATATCAACGAGAGCAATATGATGCTATCACACTTAGAAATTGGGAAGAACCAGTGGAAGACCATACTGAACCCTATCTTGTAAAAGACCAAGAGATGGGGAAAAAGGATGAAGAAAAGAATGACAACTCTCCTTATTATTCCCTAGATCTTGGTATACCATGCTTGAACATCAAAAAAACTGGGGTAGATCTCCATAAAGAGAACTTCATTATTCAGATTAGTGATGACCAAGTGAAATTCAACATGAATGATGCATTAAAGAATTCAGAGGAGGGCGATTCATTCAAAAAATTTGATGCACTCGAATCTTTGAAGAAACGAGAGGATGAAGAACAGATGACAACGGACATCAAGTTTGAAGAAACTATGGAAGTCTCTGCTTAGGAAGCTAAAGAAGAATAGGAGATAAGGGCGAATAAAGAAGACACAAGGAGAGAACAACTCACCCTCTTACTAGGAAAACTGTTAGATTCGATGGACAATTCAGGGAGTTTTGTTATTTCCTATTTTATTGACAGTTTGTTAGTGAAAAGGACATTGCTTAAATTAATTGGTTTTCTCAAATTTATCAATATTGTCCTTTTGATCATTTTGCAATTTGTAGCATATTTATAGGCTACAAAATTGATGTTGAACAAAAAGGGTTCATAATTGATCCTGGCTAATTGATCATTTTGCAATTTGTAGCATACTTACAGGCTACAAGCCACTCATAATTGATATTGGCTAAGTTTTCAATGATACAAGGTCAAACTAATGACAATAAATTAGCACATTTAGGAGTTAGGTTTAAATTTTTAGGTAGTTGGATTTATTTCAAATTTTAAAAATAAAATTTTAATGATTTGAAATGATCTTGGATTACTAACTCTCTTACTATCTCTAAATCAATTATAAGATAGGAAAGTCAGCCCTCCATCAAGCCCATTTGGTCTCCATCTCTGACACCATCACTACCTTAGTCACCTTAATGGTTTCGTGTTCTAACCCTTTTCTTTTCAATTTTAATAATATTTTCTTCTTATGTTTTTCATATTGTGTTTTATTTCCCCTAGTGTGTTTGTGTACCCTGCTCACATTAAGGACAATGTGTTGTTCAAGTATAGGGAGGATTGTGTGTTTTTACCTTGAGTGTGAATTTTGCATATTGTATGACAGTTTGTTTAGGTTGTGTGTGAATGCGTCAATGGCTAGGACTTAACGAGATAGATTTAGCCTTAAACATAGCCTTTTAGGTTGCGAAGATTTATTAGCTCGTGAAATTAGTGACCTAAGTTACTTAGGGCTAAATATTCTAGTTAATTAGGATATGATGTCAGTCTATTCACCCTAGAATTTGCCACACTTATTTATAATTTTAGGCCAATCAAATAAGTGGCATTATTATCACATTTTCATGAGAATGATTAGCTAAAGAAATAAGGTAGGCAAAATTTTGTGTTAAAAAAGTTGTATGAATTTTAACTAAAATAACTATTCTGCTAGCCTTCGGGTTATGAATAGAGCTAGTAGCTAGTTGAGAATGTGATGTAGCTGAGTAACCGGATCGACACGCATCACAAATGTATGCCTTTGTGTAAAAAGGCTATAATGACATTCCAACCAAGTAGCTTAATACAATATGACTTAGTTAAGTAACTAGATCGACATTCATCACAAATGTTCGCCTCTGCGTAAAAAGACTAGGTTTATTTCCTTAAAGAAAATGAATAAAAAGAAAATTTTCAAATAAAAAGCTACCAAACTTATTAGTAGCTTGATTTTTAATGAAAACCTACTAAGGAATAGCTACACTTTTTATGTGACTGAATTATTATCAATGTGTGTGTGCAAGTGATTACTGTGAATAGACTCAACATTAAAATTTTGATTAGTGGTATATTGAGTCCAAAGTGCTTAGACGCAAATTTGGCATGTTAATAATTTAGAACAACTTGAATGATTGTGTTTAGAGTTAAATTATTTCATGAAGTTAAAGTTATTGCCTCATTTGTTGCATTGTGTGTTTTGTTCTTTATGTTGTTTGTTGTTTTGTCTGCTTGAGGACAAGCAAACACTTAAGTGTAGGGATGTTGATAGGTGTGAAATTGTTGGCCCCCGAACTTTCCTTGAAAATTAGAAATTATAAAATGAAATTAAATGAGGAAATATGGCACGATTCTTTGTAATGAATGAAAAGTATAAATGAATTTATGAGCATTTTGATGAAATGAAAGACAATTGGGTTTCCGTGTGTTTGCATATGTGTGATAAAAAGATGAGATATTTTGTATTGTGTTTGGATGTGGATAATTGAAGTGTTGTGCAGGTGTTGGAAAAAAATTTGGTTGTGTGTTTGAAGATTTTGGCTAGTGAAAATTTAGGGGAGATGCTGTCAAAATTTTCTTAATGGACAGAAACTTTGACTGAGTTTTTGACCCTCTTAGAGTTTGAATTGGATTGGAAAGTCTTCTTAAAGATTGTAGTTCATGTTTAGAGCTTTCCATTGGTATATAAAATGCCATTTATGGGCTTAGGAGTAAGAAGTTATAAGGTTTGGAAAAATAAAGTTACTGTTTGAAATGTCTTTTTATAGGCAGTATCTTTGAAAGAGGTTTTACCTCATTTAGAGACTAAATTGATTTTTTCATCCTTCATGAAAGTTATAGATAAATTGCATAGCTGTAAAATGATGTAAAATATGTTATTTTTGGTTGTGGAAATTATAAGATATGAAATTTGGATGTTTGGATGTTGTTTTAGGATGACAATTTCTGGCGGAACCTTTGATTGAAACATTGACATAGTCAGAGGTTGAAATTGCCTTTAAGTGCTTCATAAAAGTTTTAGATTATGTTTTGATCTTTCCATTGATGTTAAGTATGGAATTTTTGGACCATGAAATAGGAAGTTACGATTTTTACAAGTTGTTGTTACTGTATGGGAAGAGTATTAGTGAACAGAAAATTTGATTGGAAATTTGACTTCCTTAGAGGCTAAATTGATTTTTCTGTCCTTCATGAAAGATGTAGGTTACTTTTTGATCTTTCCATTGATATAAAATATGACATTTTTGGATCTTGGAGTTGAAAGATAGAAATTTTAGAAGTTATGTGAATGTTTAGGAAGACATGATTTTGGACAGAAAGTTTGAGTGGGATTTTCACCCCTTTAGAGACGGAATTAGTTTTTGAGTTCTTCATGGAAGTTATAAAGCTTCCTTTGATATTTTTTTGTGATTTCGGGATCAAAAGTTGTGATTTTTTTAGAAGCTTCGAATATATATATTTATGAAAAAAATTTGAAAATTTTCCCGCGTGCGCTCGCCACATCTCGCAACGGCCACACGTCGCCATCGCGGTCACAAGGCGACCAGCCCGATCCGGTCTTTTGCTCATATCTTTTCCGTCCGACATCCGATTGACTTGGTTTTCGAAACGTTGGATTCCTAAGACATCCCTCTACCTCTTCATGGAAAATTTGGGGATTTTTTAGATTAAATTGAAGAAGTTTGATTGAATCAAAATGAGTTGGAAAATTTTCTGAACATGGTTAAGTATTTTGATAAATTCTAAATCTGTAGAGATCCAATTGAGTTGATTGTTATTTCTAAGTAAACTAGAGACATGGAATTACAAGTTATCTGAAGGGACTGAATTTTAATTCGGACTCTAGGAACTTCAATTTCTGAATTGAAGTTGGGTTTAATGTTCAGTCTTGGATTAGTAAGAGCTGAAAGTATTTTGGCCATAACTTTTGCTCTAGTCATCCAAATGAGGTGATTCTTAATTTGGATTGAACTAGAGAGATAGGGCTACAAATGTTCTGAAGAAATTGAGTTTCAATTTAATCTCCAAGACTATCAATTTTGAAATGGAAGTAAATAACAGGAAAATGTTTTAGCATAAGAATAGTCTGAAAATGTTTGGAGTGTAAATTTTGGAGTATTGAACCAAATTGAATGATTTTTGTGTCATTATAAAATTGAGACTATAAGGAACATTTCTCTAGAAGGAAATTTTATCAAATTCCTTCAATTTGATGATTAGAAAAATGCCCTAAATTAATTATGATTTAATGATATTTTGAGACTTTGATTTATTTTATGATTTGGAGGATTTAATTAACATGTTATTGTGAGTAATTAGCATGTTAATTTGAGTAAGATCATATGGCATAGGTTGATTGGATTAAATTGTATTAAAATGTTAAGAATGCATGAGGGGGAAAATTGGAAGAACACTTAAGATTTTAAGTTTCAAAGCTTATAAGGAAGGGTAAATGAGTCATTACTCACTCATTAATGGCAATTTTGAAATTAGATATGTGGGCTTTCGTATATGAAGAAGGAGAAGCACACAAATTTGAAAGAAGGAAAGTAAAAGACAAGTTAAGAAATAATGAGAAGAGTGGTTTCGGTGGAGAGAAGAGAAAAGAAGAAAAAAGGGTTAGGGTTTGATTTTTGGTGAGCTTCAAGTGCGTCTTTGATGTTGTTTCAAGAGGGAAAAATGAAGCGGAGCACAAGAGCTTTATTTCAAGCCAAAAAAACCCCTCATTTGGTGAAGGTTTAAGGTAAGAGAAAAATTTTGATTTATTGAATTTTGAAAAGATTTTGGTTCAGATAGCTTGAGAATTGTATGGGTTTAAGTTCACTTAGATCAATTTTGGTGATTGCATGGTATGAATTGCTCAATTTTGGATTTCTATGAATTAGGGAATTTTTCTTTAGAGGAAGGGAAATTAAGTGAGGCTATGGAACCAAGGCAATGGAAGAGGCTTTGGACAAGTAATTAAGCATGGATATGAGGTGGGTACCATGTTTATAATTTGAATTATAAGCCATCTATATGTTTTCGAATATTCAAGAAAATGAAAGGTTTTTTAAAAAAAGTCAAGAACATAAAATGTTTTCAAATTCATGGTTTTGAATGATTTAAGACATTGCAATAATTGTTGAATTCATTGTGTTTGAATGATTTGATAATTGCTATAATTGTTGCATTCTTTGAATGATTGAGAATATGTTATGTGAATTGGATTGACACTGTGAAATTCTGAATGTAAATGTGCCTGATATGACATGATATGAAAATTAAGTTTTTGAAATACGCCTTTTTGGCAATCCGATTTCAAGTGTGAAATGTCTGTTATGTGGGTTTGGTTAGGTCCCATAAGTTGTCAAGTGCACTTGTCAAAAAGGCTTCACCCACCTGCCTGCTAGTGACATTGGAGCTCCGTTAAGGACTCCCATAAGTTCACAGCTACACAGGACCGCTATGCGGGAATGTGTAGTACGTTCTATTTTCTGGACCGACCCAAACCATTCTGATGTGAATTACGTGCTTTGTTTTGTTTATAAGTGTGCTGCATACATGTTTTAAAACTGATCATGAATTATTTAAAAAGTTGAGAAGTTTGATAAATAAGCATTTGACAAATTTCTACTGTGAAATTTCTATACAATGGCAAAATTTTTGAAAAATAATTTTTACTTATTTTTTGATTATAAACATGTTATCCACGGACTGTAAAGCTCACCCCCTTTCATTCTCATCTCCAGGTATCGAGAAGGAGATCGTATGAAAGAAAGTCAAGACATCCGTGTGTTTATGTATATGATATATTTGAAGTTAGATTTTTGTAAAAATAAGAGCTTAGGCATATGTTGAGTATTGTGAGGTTTTTTGTATCTTTTGTACTTGGATTTTGATATTGTTGTTATAACATGGCTTGGAATGCCATTAAGATTTTGTAAGCATGTATTTCATTATGTAAATGAATTATGGATTTGTGTAAAGAATCGAAATGAGAATGTGCCTTGGATATTGAAGTACTATATGTGTATATGAATGTGACTAACTACGTTTAGATTTCGGACAGGAGGTCCGATGATTTTGATGATTGAGAATTATTGAAGTGTCATGGGTATATGAATGTGTTTGATTGTGTTTGGATTATAGACTGTAGGTTCGATGATTGTGTTGATGGATTTGAAATATTGAAGTGCTCTTTGTTTATGGCTTGATTGGTATATGGCAATGTGTGAGATGTTTATGAAAAAAGAAAAATAAGATTTTTAAACCATAGGATATGATTGAAAGTGAAGAATCCAATGAATTAAGGTTTGAGAATTTATGATCTCCTTTTGATTGATGAATGAAACATTTTAAAAGTGTATTGCTTTGAATAAAGATGAAAAAAATGAAAAAAAATATACCGATTTGGATTGGTTTAGACCAAGTGTATCTCTTTTGTTTCCAACGATTTTCTAAAGTATGCATTTTCAGATGTCAGAATTTGACCTTCAGTTTGATTGAACCGTTTTGTTTTCTATGTTTCCGATTCCGCTTTTGGCTTGCCGCACTTTGTTTTTCAAACTTTGCTTCCGAGCCATTTCGATTTTCTTGGGCTCCTTAAGCTTTCGATTCCTTCGCTATGTTTTGAGCAAGCGTATAAGTGTTATGGTTTTAGTTTAAGCAGTTGGGTTTCAGACCCAACATATTTGGAATCAGAGATCAATAGCTTAGCTTATAGAAGTAAGCAAAAATACGATTAGCACATGTGTTACGTGATTAAATACTAATTTCATTTGGTTAAACCAAACTATAATATTAATGCCTTATTTCCAAATCTGGAAATAAATGTCTAAACAAAATGCATTTTTGTGTAGGTAAAGGAGAGGCACCAAACGCGTAAGTATGCTTAAAGATAGGTTGGTAAAATAGTGAGTGCATTTTAATTATTTTATATGGATAAATTCTTTGCAAAAGAATTGATGACATGTGCATGTCCTTTAAATTGATTTTATGTAAATTGAGTGTCCTTTAATTGAATATTGAAATTGGTTTAATGGAGTCGTTACTTATCTAAATAAAGGAAGATACAAAAATCTAAAAGAAAGGAATTAAAAAGGTCCCAAATAAGATAAAAATAAGTTTGATTATCGATTTGTAAAATAATAAAAGTGTTAGCAATCCTATTTTACCTACCTATCTAATAGACTTATTGAAATGAATCAAAACATAGAGTTTAAGAAACAACAATGGTATCTTAATGATATAGGATATATCATATCTCATTTGTATACCACTATTTCTATAACATATACAAAGGCTTACTTACATAGATGTAAGAGGCCTAAAAGCTATTTATAATAACATAATTAGGTATCTCTACTGCAAATCCAATAAGTATACAACCTATATTGATAAAGTATCATTTTGTTTAATAGACTTTAGCTCATCTCATTAGATATTTTATTCAACTACTTTATTATCATTATATAGGATCATATTTAAGTTTCTTATTTTAAAATTTTGATAATCAATAATGTGTAATCCAAATTCCAATAATTTACAATACAAAATATTTTGGGACAACCAAAGGAATTTGTCATTATAACCACATTTAGAAGTCTTCATCAATCCAAAAGTTCCCTTTATGCCTTTGATTCACATCTAGTTAATAACAAGCTAAAGCACAACATTTAAGCCATTATTAGATGTTGCTTATTTGAAATAGAAACATCCTATGTGCTGACCATCCAAAAGCAACCAAACATAACATTTATTGACAATTGTTTAACTAAGTGGAAGATACAATAGGCAGAGAATTATGTTTCAAATTCATAAGTCTCAAAATATTTTACTTTATAATGATGAGCAAAGCACGTCTAATAAAGACTTGGTATCTAGAATGATAAAAGATACAGGCATTAAATCTTTTATCCTCAACTATACCCTAATTCCTAGAAAAGAAGACATGGTGGATCAGCAAGGAAATTGCTTTAGAGAGTAGAATCATAGGTGAGATGGCACAATTTGGTATAGGTGAAATATGCACAACCATTTGCATCTTGCACATTTTGGTTGGAAGTGAAGGGAAAAGTCCCCACAACTAATAGACTAACCCAATTCCTAGCTGATGCTATCAATATTATATAAATCAAGAATCAATTAAACATTTACTCTTCAGATGCCATTATTCAAATAGGGTATGGAAAGAGATGGCACAAAAATGTAAAATAGAGAATCCTCTAAAACCATGAAAAGATATTATAGATGAAAACATTAGAATGCAATACAGAATGAGAGAAAGAAAATGGATATGCAAAATTGTACTCTCTTACCTGGTATCAATTTTATGGGACGAGAGAAACAATCGAGCATTTAGGGATATGGTTAGAAGCATTGAGAGACTCACTGAGGACCTCATATGGCAAATAAGACTATATTTGTCAGTCTACAAGAGTAAAACTTCTCTCAATAATTTGGCAATGGATATATGGGGTATTGTATAATTTACAAGTTCATTCTCTAAACTAAGTGTAATAGGAAGAAAATAAGCTCATTAATGCAAAAAGTATATATATGCATTCTCTAACCTAAGTGTAATAGGAAGAAAGTATTATCTGTGCCTTTGCAATGTTTTTGGATGCCTTTTATGGCAAATAAATTCATTTTTATTATTAAAAAACTTTTAGATGCTAAGAGTCACCATTTATGTAAGTAAAGGCAAAATAAGAAAACTTAGTAGAGGAAAGAAACTAAATATTATAAATTAAGAGTATAAATCTAAGGATCAATTATAATCTTCAGAAAATGGCTAAAGTATAGAGCTTCTAACTCACTTTAACTTCTTCGCTTTCAAATTGTACCAAAAATCACATATAAGTCAAAGTGAGTACCTTGAGCAATTTCATTTCATTAATTGTTAAGTGTTATAGAATAATTTCATAATCAATTAAGCACCTATCACCTTCTTAACCATTCTTTTATATGAAGGTTTATCTTTTTTTATCTTTCGCTCATTGCCTTACTTCCTTCCTTGAGATTAAACATATGCATGACCACATCATAGATTAATCCTATAATGGATTTATAACTTTTAATCAGAGAAACTGTTTGGTTGTCCTCCTAACTTCACTTGTTTGCCAGTATATCCTTGAAGAACTTTGCGTACTTGGGTATGTGTTTGACAACTTCACTTGTTTGCCAGTATATCCTTGAAGAACTTTGCGTACTTGTATTTTTAATCATAGTTTCTATTTTAAGCTAAGTTTTATAAAGAAA
>JANSVB020133789.1:0-14564 GCA_025504935.2 Erythroxylum haughtii
TTTGTAATAGTGGTCAACAGAAATTACAGGATTTCGAATCACTGAGCCAAATTAAATGATTTTTGTGTCTAGAATAAAGTGTTATGTCAGAATGTTAAAGGGTGTTTTTGGCAAGACACTTAAGTATAAAAGACATAAGGCTTAAATGGAAGGGTAAATAGGACATTTCTCAATCATTAAGGACGTAATTGGAAGAAGAAGTATTTTCTTGCTTATAAATGAAGAAGGAAAACCTGAATGGAGGGATAAGCAAAAGAGAATAATGAAAGCAGAAAGAAAGAGAAAGAGAGAATGTCATGAAAAAGAAAGAGAAATACAAAGAGAAGAAGAGAATGAGAGAAAAAAAGAGAAAATAAGTTAGGCCATTAGCCTGTAAAAGAGATTTTGAGGTTGTTTAAGAAAAGAAAATGATAAAGGAAGAGAAGAGCTTCCATTTGAGCTAAGGATCTCTTCATTTGGTGGAGAACCCAAGGGGTCGAAGAGACCTATTTTAGTTAGATCAGCTCACGAAGCTCACCTTAAAGATACAACAGGAAAGAGACTTAGAGACCTCAGGTTGTTTGCAAAGAGAAGAGACATTATGAGCAAGCCTATAAGCAAGGAAATCAGATGAGTACATGTTTATAATAGATTAAATAAGCCACTACTATTTTCTTAAGTCAAAGAAGTTTTTTGATTTCCAATTGCATCATAAGTTCTGCATTCATTGTCCATGAATGATTTATGAAATTTGCTATGTGTTTGTTACATGAGTTGTGTGATGATTAATAAAAGTGATTTCTTTTGAAAAGATCAAATGTATATGGAATCATGTTTTCGAAAATGGTTTTCAAGTATATTAAAAAGCAAGTTTACAAGAAGTGTCGTTTTGGGCAACAAGCTTACAAGATTTTGAAATATATATGTTATGTGGGTTTGTGGTGATCCCCTAATTTAAGTCACATGCACGTTGACCAAGTAAAGGCTCCTACCACCTGCCCGATATTGGCATGGAGCTCCTTCATGGACTCCCATAAGTTCACGGCTACACAATACCATTACGTTGGATTGCATTAGTACGTTCTGTTCACGGCTACACAAGATCCCTATGGAAATTATGTAGTACTTTCTATTTTGGATCCACTTAAACCATTTTGATATGCTTATGTGCTCATGACAAGTTTGATGGATTCATATTTTGTGACATGTGGATTTTGGCTAAAAGCCTAAGAAACATGTATTTTATAAACTCACGGAAAGTTTACTATGACAAAAAAATGGTATCAAAAGTTTTGCTTATCTTTTATTATAAACTGTTACCGACGAGCTTTCAAGTTCACCGCCTTCCTGTCCCCATCTCTAGGTGATGAGCAAGAGGATAGACTGAAAGAGAGTCAAGGCATCACTCCAAATTTGCTTATGTCGCATTTTGAGTTAGTTTGGAAAACACACAAGTTTAGTCACTTTTCAAGAATTTGTAGTTCATGTAACTTTAGTATTTTGAGATTTGTGATTATGTTGTAATGTGGTTTGAAAGGCCATTATAGTTTTGTAAAATCCTTTTGTTTTTGAGGATATTGAAATGTGAATGATGAAGATTATTCGTATGTAATGTATTAAAGAGAATGATGTAGTAAAGATATAGTCAAGTCTTATGATATTCACAAGAGGTTGGGTTCCGGAAACAGGTCCCAACACCTAGAGTTCCTTATCAATTTTCTTGCTTCCATCCCCATTTGTTGGTGATCTTCTAATGACTATATGGGGTCTTGATAAGTGTAAAATATTTCATCTTTTATCCTCCTGAAGTTAGTCCATTTAGTTATTTTTATTACACATTTAGAAATGATTATTCATATTTTATTAGTTAGAACAAAAACTTATTTATTCTGAATTTTACTATAAAATTGACCTAAATTGAACTATTTTTTAAGCTTAATGTATTGAAGTAATTGTGTTAATTATGTGGAGAAGGTTAAAATTCCAACAGTCCACAATCAAGCACTGCATACAGTAAAACGCCAGTCCACGTAGCAGCTGGTGAGATGACCAAAATGGAACAGAATAAGGGGGAAGATAGTAGCCAAATGAACAGTCAAGGAACACCAAAACGATAACGCATAGAAGGTGGAAGCAAGGAGTAGCATGAAATGGCAACGTAACAACCAGGAAAGGAAAGAAGAAAAACCGTAGATGCAAGTAAACATCGATGCACATCCAAATAAAATGCAAATGTAGAGAGAAGTAGCAAAGGGATTTATGTGTGGTGTTTTGGTGGACAAAAAAGAAGAGAACAGAGGTGTGTCTTCATTTTTACTGGGTTTCAATTGGGACATTCTTAGAAGGGCCTGAAGCATTTTCCTAAGACAACATGAATAGGGCTATGGAAATTCTTAATCGTGAGAGACATATGGAGAGCTAAATAACCCAACACCAGTTCGGAGGTGATATCGACATTGACAACCCGGTTAAGCATTTCTTCCATTATTTTTTTGTTTCTTTCTATATTTAGAAATTGTTTATGTTATCCTGTGTGTATGGATTTAGGTATTTGAAAAGATAATTTTAATGCGTTTATTTGATCGTTTATTTACAAATCCATTGCTAGAATTTTGATACAATTTGTAATTGCTATACTTGAAACATGTGTAGCAACTAATGATTCGTAATCATTAGAGATAATATAACTTAGGTTAAATGTTGTATCGTATGTTATTGCCTTGATTAATTAGTGTTTCCTAATTCGTAATGTTACTGCCTAATTAAATATACAGATTGTATCTTAGGTAATTCGATGGCTAGGTTTAGTTGACGATCGTATTTTAAATAAACACTATTTAAGGGAAAACTCTAGTTAATTATTAACCCATGATTAATAGTTGGTATGAGAGGTTTGATAATAACAAATCAGTGAAATATGTTTAATTAAGGAGTAGAGTAAGATTAAATTAAAGAATCGGGTCCCTACCAAATTTCCCACTTTTATCTTTTTTTGCATCTTTTCTTTAAATTGTTTTTTGTTAGTTAGTTTAACTTTATTTTATTTTCTTATTTTTAAAATAAACATCAATTAATTTCTTTTCAAAAGCTAACTGAACACTCTCTATGGGATCGACCTGAACTCATCACTGCTATAGTAGTAGTCTAGTTTTTATTTAACTAGCATTATGAGGCATTGACAATTTTGGTGTTGTTACTAGGGAGTGCGGTATTTTAATTTTTATTTATGATTTTAATTGATTTTTTTGTATGTATTTGTTCGTAATTAGTTTCTTTTCAGTTATTTTGGGATCTTGTCATTTTTTGTTTCGTGTTTGTGATTATAAAAAAACCAATTTTTGATATAGGAGAAAGTAATTTCTTTTATAACTATTATTTTCAACCATATAACCAAGGTTGGACTCATAAACCTAATTTTAGTTATGGATGGGATGATCAACATAATTACTTTCATGATAGTTTGCAAGAAGCACAACAATTCCAATACAGACCAGAAGTTTCTTATCAGGATTGAGGTACACCTTTGGAAGTGTTGATTAATATTATGATTTCTAAAACTTTATAATTCTAGCAGGATGTACAACAACAGTTCCAATAGGATATATAACAATATCTTTAACAAGGTATACATTAACTCCGACAGGATACAACATATAGACTCCACAACGTGGTAAGCCAAATGGGTGAGATGGCAGCAAGGATCGACTACCTAGAATCACAAATGGAAGAGGAGCAGTTATATCAACCCGAGGTATACATAATGGACATTGGTACGAAAACCTTAAAGTGATAAGGAGCTTGGGAATCTTAAGTGTGCTACTCAAGGAATTGCTTGTGTTGAAGAAGTGGAGAAGCAACTCAAAGAAGAAATGGATATATCTTTTAGCTCAAAGGTAAATACTGAGTTTCAAATTGTTGTTAAGACTAACTCTTTACTTTTACCTAACAGGTTAGACAAATTAAACGAAGAATAATAAGATGAAAAGAGATTAGAGGTCTTTCCCAGTAGCATGAACTCAGTAGCGATAGAGAATCTAAAGATAGGGAACATATTGAACATGACGGATTATCAACCAAGACCCTATCTTGAAGAACCTCACATGGAGGAAACATATGTGACACCTGAAGATCATAATTTTTCCACATGACTAAAGTGTGAAGTCGGGCTAGGGATCCTAAACAAATATGCTTCTTGGTAGGCAACCTAAGGGAAGTTTACTTCTTTAAATTTTTGCATTTAGTTTTTATATGCATGTGTGTTTTAAGTTAGTTTGTTTCTTTTAAGTTAGTTTGTTTCTTACTTTTTTGTAAGTTTTTAATAAAATGATAGATAATAAAACAAACATAAAAACATTTTATCATTTTTTTTATTCTAGGATTATATAGTCACGATTAGAGAATGAATTGATTAGAGAATTTTATGGCAACTTGAGCATGTACTTTTACTTTTGTGATTGGTCAATATGCATTATCTTAGAAGAGTAGTGACTAGTGGTAGATAAAACCAGTGAGATTTTGAGCCTTATAAACTGACACATCTATATCAGTCTCATTATCTATTGATAATATATGACCTTCATGACATGTAGATCCTGATTTTTCTTTGATTTTTTATTCACGACTACATTTTTATCATATGAACTAATATGAAAATGATTAGGTATTCTTTGCTTTCCAAGCTACATAAGCCAAATTGCCTACCCATTATATGATTTTTTTCCTTTTGATAAGCCCATTTGAGCTTTATACCTTTCCTTTTGTATTAACCACTTTACATGCTTTAAACTTAACTAAATATACTACCCAACGTATAAAGCTTGTGGAACATTTGATATTGTTGAGTTTGTGGATATACAAAAGTATAAATGTGGGGGTGTACATATGTGTGGGTTGGATATAAGTTTGGGATGCTATTTTATGTTTTGTCATTGAAATTCCTATATTGATGTAATTTCTTTTATTTTTTATAAGAAAAAATAGAGAAAAAGAAAAAGGAACAGAGAAAGGAAAAGAAAAAGAAAAAAGAAGAAAGAAAAGTAAATTTTTTTAAATAAATGTATTAAGGAGGAAGTGCAAATGTGATGAAAAGTTGTTTATGATTAATGCATCATCTTAAAGTTGTATTGAATGGGTTATTTAAGTATGTTGGATATCAGGTGGATGTTACTTTTAAGGATCACTCCTTAAGATTACATAATCTTGTTTATGATCAATTTTTGTGAGTGATTTTTGTTTCATGTGGGTTATGTATGAGAGCTCGAATTTGAGTTGTGAGCCATCGTTTTTACATTTATCATAGTTGATGTACACAATTGTGAGTGAATGTTGGTTTTTACATGTGATGTTATATTAAGTGTTGCATTTGTTTCACTAGCTTTGATGGTTTTCATGCTACTTAACCTAAGTCCATCTCACCTTACCTTCACCCACATTACACCTTGAAAAGTCCTTTGATTTATGATTAAGAATGTGAGCCTTAGTGGTGGAAAAATGAAATGATTTGCAAAGTTATGGAAGATTATAATCACAAATGGTGTTGAGTGTACCCATAAACATATCTTGTTTAAACAAATTTTCTGATTTTACCATAAATGGATCGTTTTTAAAGGTGTTGAATGTTGATTTATCATAAGTAAAAGATAGGAACTTTGAGTTCTTATTATGATTTTTTAATGTAATTCATATTTGCTTATGATTATGTATTCTTGAAAAATATGGGAATTGAGTAAATGTTTTTGGGTCTATATGCTTAATTTTGATGTTTTGCTTGAGGACGACCAAAAGCTAAGTGTGGGGGAAATTTGATAAATGTAAAATATGACATCTTTTATCCTCCTAAACTTAGTCCATTTAGATATTTTTATTACACATTTAGGCATGATTATTCATATTTTATTATTTAAAAAAATTATTTATTCTGAAATTTACTGTAAAATTGGCCTAAATTGAACAATTTTTTAAGCTTAATGGATTGATGTATTTGTGTTAATTATATGGAGATAATTAAGACTCCAGCAGTCCATAATCAAACACCATATGTATTAAAATGACAATCTACATAGTAGCTGGTGAGATGACAAAAACATAGCAGTATAAGGAGGAAGCCAACAGTAAAATGCACAGCTAAGGAGCACCAAAACGGCAACGTGTAGCAAGTGGAAGCAAGGAGTAGCATGAAACTGAAGCGTAACAACTAGGAGGGGAAAGCAACAAAAATGTAGATTCTAGATAAGAAAACGACTATGCACAGTCAAATAAAAAGCAGACATAAAAAGAAGTAGCAGAGGGCTTTATATATGGTGTTTTTGGGGATAAAAAAGGAGAGAACAGTAGGGGTGTCTTCGTTTTTTGGGGGTTTCAACTGGGGCATTCTTTAATTGGGATGAATAAGTTTCTTGGGAGAGCATGAAGCTCTCAATCGTGAGACACTTATGAAGGGCTAAACAACTCGACGCCGATTCGGAGGCAACAACAACGCCGACGACCCAGTTAAACATTTCTTCCATTGTTTTGTTATTTCTTTCTTTCTTTAGAAATTGTTTATGTTATCCGATGTGTATGGATTTAAGTATTGTGAAAAGATGATTTTAATGCGTTCATTAGATTGTTTATTTACAAACCCATTTCTAGAATTTTGATATAATCCGTAATTGTTATATTTGAAATTCATGTATAATGACTAATGATTCGTAATCATTAAAGATAACATAACCTAGGTTAAATGATGCATCGTATATAGTTATTGCCTTAATTAATTGGTTTGTCATAATTTGTAATTCTATTGTCTAATTAAATCTAGAGATCCTATCCAAAGTTATTTGGTAGTTAAGTTTAATTAATGTTCATATCTTAGGTTATTCAGTGGTTAGGTTTAATTAATGATCGTATCTTGATTAAAGACTATCTAAGGGAAAACTTGGCTTAATTATTAAACAACAATTAATAGTTTTTATGAGAGGTTTGAGAATAACAAATCAATGAAATATGTTCAATTACATCGTAGGCCGATAATGAACCAAAGAACCGAATCCCTACCAAATTCTCCATTTTTATCATTTTTTACATGTTTTCTTTAAATTGATTTTGTTAGTTAGTTTAGCTTTATTTTATTTTCTTATTTTTAAAATCTAAAACCCACCATCACCTAAACATGAATTAATTTCTTTTCAAAAGCTAACTGAACACTCTCTATGGGATTAACCTAGACTTACTACTACTATAGTAGAAGTTTAGTTTTTATTTTGAATGGCGTTATGACGCGCTTTTAGGTCTAGTATAGGCTCATTTTTCTCACCTTTATTATCATCATTTTAATCATTATCCACTATAACAAAACTCCCATGATCCTTTAGAATCCCTATCAAACTTTCAATTTCCATCAACGCTTTGTTTTCTTCTATTTTGTCCTCTTCCAACTCAACCAGCTCCAAATAGTATCCCCTCATGAATACTTTCCTCGTTGGTTTCCATCCTTTACCTTGTGCTTTTAGGGATAGTTTCCATTGATAAGTGACCATCACCTTGTCTTCTCTAAGAGAATTCCCATCTGTTAACCTTAGTATAAGAATGCTATCTTTCTTATGTAGAGAGGTCCATACTTATGTTTAATCTAGCATAGCCTACACGTTTCCTCAAAGTAGTATTTTCATCTATGAAAATTGGCTTTCCCAAACAGCTTGCCAGCATACTTAAACCTTTTGTTTTTCAATATTATAGGGGGATAATTTTTTGAAAAGTAATTGATTTCATTGAATAAAATGTATACGGACTAGAGTATAAATGATTTAGATTAGTCCAAAAGATCAAAATTACAAAAAATTATGGTTCTAGCAATCGTCTTCATTATGATTTGTAAGGGATGCTTACGAAAAAACAAAAGTCAATATTACTCTAGTCCCCATCTTCTCTTCACAATAGTTGACAGATTTTCAGTTATTCCTCTTACTAACATGGCCAATCTGTAATAAAGAAAAATGTCCTAAAGAACCATCTTTGTACTTTTTCTTTCTTGTTTAAAAATTTTGCAATTTCTCTCTTTCCATATGTAAAACACCATTGCTATGCAGCTTATTTTAATTTCTTTGAAATCTGTTGTATTTTACACTTTAAGTTTCCTTATCCAAGCAACAGTTTCACCCTAAGAGGCCACTAGTTTGTCTAGATTGAGATTAACTTGGAGCTGACCCTAATCTAATCATTAGATGTTTTGCGTTTTCTAGTTTAGCATTACATAACTCATAGTGCAATAACTTAATTAAGAACTTGATTTCATGCTTCATGAGGAAGCAACCATTGATTCTCATCCATAAAATGAATGAATGAATTGGATTGATGTCAATATGCCATATGAAAAGTTGTCAACTCCTATCTTATGTTCTTTATAGTTTGCAAAAAAAATTTGTAAGATTTTAAACAGAACTTCCTTGATTTATTTGCTAGTCACTGAATTTCATATGATGTTTCTAATTCCATATCAGGTTGCCAGTTTTGGAGAAATAGAGGAAGTTGTGTGATATGCCAAAGAACTTCTCCTATCACCTTTTGAACTTCGAATTTTGAGCTAAAGGTAAATATAATATTATCATTTTTAGTTAACATTACCTCCTGTATGTTTCTACCTTTCTAATTTTTCTAGGTCCATGCTTTTATTATAAGGAAAGTCGGACGTTTATACTTTAAGAAGCCTATAATCTCCAATTCTCATGTTCTTGCAACTTCTTGTAAAATGTTGATGCTTAGGGTCACCATCAACTTTCCTTTAAGTTCAATAAGAGGGCTATAAAATAGGGAAGAGTTCAAGTTATTCCTTATAACTTCTTCTAGGTTTTTCGAGTTTCATCATACTTCTTATACACACTCGCTACTTGATTTGAGAGGGTTAGGGATATGCTTGGTTGATTTGTTGAATGAGAAGGAGAGTATGGGTTAGATACTTTTTTAGGAATTGGTTATGATAGAGGATGAGCGGAAATAGAAGATGAAATCATACTCTATTAAAGTTTAAATGAAAAGTTAATCATAGTAGGAGTTAGGTGTTTTAAGACAGTTACTAAGAACAATATAGAAAAAATTGGGTGGGAAGCAAAAGTGGAAAGAGAAATACAAGATTGTCCCTAGTCATAGTAACCAGGCAGAAAGGAGAGGGTAGAAAAACAATCCACTGGGTGAAATAGAGGAGAAGTGTTCAAAAATCAAGTTCAGTGGCTAGAAAGAATGAGAAATCCATGAAGAGATATAAGAGAATGGTTAGAGAGAAGGTCCTAACTCATCAATCAAACGTTACGAAGCATGCATCTTGGTTTTTCTAAATCAATTAATGAGCCTTAGAGCAATTGGTAAAGTTGCTGTGACCTAATGATCACAAGTTCAAGTCATGAAAACAATTTGCTTATACAAATACAAAGGGAAGGCTATGTATATTATAACCTTCCCCAGACCCCAACAAAACGGGGAGCCTTGTGCATTGGGTAAGTTAACTTTGACTTTATACAATGGAGCACACAAATCTGAGTTTTTTAGTAACTGTATTCTATAGACAAAAATTTTCAATAAGTAGAATAAGCACATTTTACTTTTTTAATTTAAGAGGAATGACATTCACAGTGTTTCCAAAAATAAAAAGGGGTTCCTAGAAGTAGTACAAAGCCATAGGCCACGAATAATTTCTATAAATAAAGAAAACATGTAGGAGGCATACATATTGAATTTTCCTAAAAACCAAGCCTTTTTATTTTTAATTTTCAAAAATTAAAAAAACCTAACTTTGTTATTCCTAATCAATATTAGGCAATTCAATGAAATAAGGAAAGGCATGTGAGACAATTTTAATTCCATATAACTTTTGCATTAATAAATTTTAAGCTTGAATTTAATTAAATAATAATAATCAAACAAATTAAATTAGATTAAATAATTAATGGTAACTTTGACACTACTGTTGGAAAATTAATTGTGATCCAATCATGAGCATAACAAGAAAAAAACTTTTAAAATTTCCTGATGGGATTTTTTTGATTGAATAACTTAAAAAATATGAATCATAGATGAATGAAATGTACTTTATTTGAATTCTTATATAAAATTTCCTTCTCAAATTGTCAACCATAAGTTATCCATTGGTCTAGACTCTAACGATATCCTTAGAGTAAAGGAAAAAGAACTTAACATTTGAGAGGAAAAAGTAAGATTGCTAGTTTCATTATGCCTTCCTCTTATTTATAGAGAAAAACAAAAGAGTTTCTTTCTTATTACAATTAAAAATCCTAACTATAGCTAAAGTGAAAGTCTAATTATAATTATAATAAAATTAAATATCTCATATTTAATCTCTAAAGTTTCTCAAAATTTATAATTAATTATAATTTAATTATAATTAATTTTTTTATTGCTTTTAATATGTGACCAATTAGGTTCCTAATATGTTGGTATTGATTATAATTTTTTTTATTTTAATTCAAAATTAGATTTAAATAAATTAAAACTCCTTTTAGTTTATCTTTAGTTCTGAAATTAAAAAAATTATAATCATAGATCAACACTGATATCTAGCAACATATCATGATCATCCAAATATTATGAATGTCAAAGTAGTTGGATAAGACCTTTACATATGTAGTTATGATGCATAATTTAATCCTTTCATCTTCCAATATTTCAATTAAATATAGAGTACGGATTTAATGCCTATTTTAAAAATTCAATTAGGTTTATTTTTTTATTAGTAATTGATTTATAATTTATATTTGAAAAATACCTCTTAAAATCTCGGTTCATTCTAGCCAAATAATTTCTTACATCACTATTAACTAAGAATAGTTGAACATTCTCTCCAATTATTTTAGAGTGATCAATTATTTATTAACTTAATCATTTCCATATAGTTCATATTCTATTTAGTATTCTCACAATCGAGTCAATTCAATAAACTTATTCTTTAATATGCACATACATGTTTATTGAAGTATCTTCATACTTTAATTTATAAGATCAATCACTTTTTTATGAGACAGAAGCAAAACGTGTGCTAGTTTTATCATTTCATCAATATTCTGTCTTAATGAAACTATAATTAGGAACAATTTTTCATCTTATAATTATGATTTTATTATAATTTTCAATTATATAGTAGTTATTTTAGGGATTTCACATTTGCTATTAAAATATCAAATACTATTGACAAATACATAAAGATAAATAATGCTTTAACTAATTATATAGCAAAATCTATAACAAAACAGTTGATTGTAGGGCATACATCAACAAGTAGTTGGTGTACTTTTAAATATAAATGATATGGGTAATATAGTCCTTACATAATCAATTACACAAATCTCACAACAATAATTAATGGCTATAAACACAACACTTTAATATAGTCCTTCATTTCTAGAAACTCATGATGTACATCCAAACCACGCATGGTACACTACAAAGAAAACTGATGCTAAATGAGGCATATTATAGTCTAAAAGGTATGCAAATTAGAGCAATGTCATAGCCAAACCCATAACACATCTTGAAACCTACTTTACCTTATGTGATATAAGAGTAAAATCAAGAACCAATATATATTAATTTTTAAAAAACTTTCATTAGGATTGTACTACTTGAACCTATATTATTAAAACTTAATCTATCACTACTAGTGCCCTATAATAGGATGAGAAACCCATGTGATCACACAGTAAGTTTTACAGAAATGATGGATTTGTATGAAGCATTAGATGTAACAAAGTGTAACATCTTTTCATCTACATTGGCAAGCCCAATGAAAGATTACTATTAAACACTCTCTACAAGATCAATAGCAAAATTTAGACATTTAAAGATCATGATTAAGCTTTTCTTTAGCAATTGATGCAGGCTCTCAAGATTAAGTAATCCAATTTGAGATAATGCAAATTTAGGTGTGACTCTTTGAGATAACCCAAAATAGTTTAGCATTTAAGTCAACCAAATACCTAGACCAAATTCCCCTATTATTGTTACTTCCTTCAAAAAAATGTTGAGATGACATTATTCCTCATGGAAATCCTTACAGATGGACAGTGTATGCTTTGAGGAGGTTTAAAAAAGTGCTATAATATATGACAACATAGAGGAAATTGAGTTATCTATAAAATAGTCAAACAGATCTTCAAAGCATAGTCAACATCAAGCATATGAAAAATATTATGAATTATATGCTAAAGAATAATACCCTTCCTCTAATGGAGAAAACGGAGTTATGTAACATCCAAAAACGGAGTGTACGCTAGAAGGAAGAACAAAAATAAAGCTACCTCTTTAAATACATCTATGAATCATATTTTAAACTTCTTCAGGAACTAGGATCTAACAAAGACTGCCTAACTTATGCCACTAGCGAAGTTATCAATAAAAAACTAGTGCACATTCCATTAAGATCATGACCATGAAAAAAAGGAACATAGGAACCTTAAGCAAACTATCACTGAACCCTTATAGACGGTCGATCCTAACCTTATGCAGGGGCAGGTAGGGCACCTATGTAATGACCCAATACCACATTGGGCATATGACAACTGCTGCAAACTCAGGCTAAGGACACTCATGATACCCTTAATCTGACTATACAAGGCTAACTAAATATCCTTTAAAAACATTTGGATAGAACAATGATTGTATTATGAAAATACCAAAACTCAATCAAAACACCTATAAATTAGTTTTAAACAAACTTCTATTTTCACATTAAAACTCTACCAAAACTTTTGGACTTTGAAGTCCACCTAAGAGCAATCCCAATAATAGCGTAAAAGGTTCATACATAAGGTCATTTACAAACCACAAGACAATCAAGATTTAATTTACAAAATCATAAAGCATATCAACATAACCAATTTAATAAAAATAGCTCATGAGCTACTATACAATAAAAGTACAAAATAGAGACTACCCAAGTGTGATAATGCCCCGAAAATGTCAAAAGACTGTACGATTTACTCAGAGCTTCAAGCTCACCAAATTAACCTGCATGGTTGGATGGCGGAGGGGGTGAGTACATTATGTACTCAGTGAACAGGAAAAATATATATCACAAACAGAACCCAATATACACCAAGACGGTCTAGATAACCTAAGGATAGGTTTTTCACGCATCTAGTAGGCACATAACCAACTATAAAAGGAACATACATAACATAGAAACACATAGGCCTAACCTATGACTCAGTATATACTGGTTAGGAACCACATGGGTGTAGCCTATTAATCACTCATATAGCGAACATAGGTTCCAGTTCCATCACACAAAAGCAAAACAATATCACATGTATAAACCAAATCTCTTCAAGAAACTAAATCTCAAAATAGGTCAAAATAATCGTGTGTGTCACTACTAGTTGGCCAAACTAGTGTGCACACCCATCGATTCATCTTGTTGGCTCCACTTTCATGTGTAGTGAGTCCAGAATATGGTCGACAAGAGCGTCATAACCCTAGGTGATGACCTCGACAATGACCAAACCTCTAGGTGTGCATTCACCCGCAAGTCCCATAGAAAGGTGTCAATATAAGGACTCGACTTTTATGTACCATCATTAAAGGTACGAGGGTCGCTTAATTTGATGTGCCTAGCACATGAATGAAAAATTGTTACCTCACCAATCACAAAAATCATATACAAATATCCAGTACTAAAATCACGTAAGGCACCATGTCTTTATTTATCGGAACCTTGTCCTGACTCTAAGACAAAAGAGAACAAATACATGCAGCATACATGACTCAATTATTCATATGTAAATTCCAAAACATTATTTTATGCAACAAAAGTCATCTTTTGCACTCCAAGTGCAAAGTGTTATTCAAAACAATGATGTTTCTTAAATACACAAGCATACTAGCATCCATTTGAGATTCAATTCTACTATACATTACCTAGGTTCAAAACAATGATGACTATGTATAAGTCATCATACATGTCTTAGGATGTCCTAATCCCACTTGAGAGATATAGTCTCCCCAAATCACCTTAGAAGAAGGTGTACACTCCTTTGACTTCAATAATCCTCCATGCAAGCTCCTTGATTCACAGCTCATGAGCCTTTATACATAAAATATAAAATGTATTTACTACTCAAACATGTATCTCATATTTATACACTATCACATAAGTGTATAAAACACAATATTACTATCTCTAAGCTATAGGATTCAGCCATTAAGCTTCTCACATTTTACTTCCCTTATTATTCATATAAGCTTTCTTTTGCATTTCCTAGGCATTTAATGCCTTTAATCCAATAGTTACACATTTCAAAGCATAATTAAGCACATTTTTATCCAAGCACATTAGGCCACTACTCATCAATCTAAGTAAAAATTCAAGTTTACTATAAGTGAACATGAAAGCCGCTTTCTAATGCATATCATTGCAAATCCTTAGATCCTAAGCCAAGTTCACTTAGACATTTTATCAAACACCTAATCTGCATAATTTCAATTAAACACGTAACCCTTCATTTCATCCTCATGGCATAAACATAGAATTAGCACACAATTATTGAGGAACCAACTAGGTTACTCACCTGTAACTTCCGAGCTAATGCCGGGAAGTCTCAGCT
>JANSVB020134046.1:0-14561 GCA_025504935.2 Erythroxylum haughtii
AAAACCAGAATTTAAAACTAATTTGCATGTCCCAACAGCTTCCACATGTGAACGCATCTTGTTGCCTGAATATAAATGAAGAAGGCTGCAGTCAAATCCATTAAGATCTCAAATGAAACCACCAGTTCCGTAAGTACCGTAGCAATGCTCTTCTAGTTAATAATAAATATGAAAAATATATAATTATTTCATAAATAAAAATTAATAACAAAATAAAGTATTAAAAATATTATAATTTTATTATATTATAAATAATAATTACATTAAAATATCAAATAATAAATAATAAATATTTATGACTCTCTAACTACTATAATTTATAATAAGAGTTTATATTGAGGAAGTAACCAAGAATAAAAATATTTACAATTTTACTTAATTGTAGATATAAAATTTAATATACATTAAATAAGAGTGAAATTAAAAGAATAAGAGAAATAAAAACTTAGAACTTCATTCAATCAAATATCTTATTAAATCGCATTGACTATAATTCTCATTTTTATTATTGAGAAAAGCCCGATCACCATTTTTATTTAAATTTATTATACTAAACAACAAGTCAAAATTTTCTCATCTAAAATTGTCTTCCAAGTTACTCTTATCTATCAAACTTGACTTTTTAGAAATTGAATCTACATAACTACTTGCTCAGTAAATAATATTGGAAATAAATAAAATTAAAATATTAAGAAATTACTAGAAATTATATACAACTTAATAATGATAATAACACACATTTTTTGAAACTTTAAATTATATTGAATAAAAATCAAGTTTTTCATTCTTTTGTGCTCTAATTTATTACTTTTTTAGAATTGATAAATTCAAATGTGTTATAATTTCTTTCACATCCTGTTGCACTCACACATGGACTCAAAATTCGAGTCGTAAACCTTTGCAATTCTATAATACTATTTCAGAATTGGTGCTATCAAGCAACTATAAAACAACAAAAATAACACTATAAACAAAATAAAGTGACGATTAATCTTCAACAAATAACAAAAGTAGAAAAAATATTTAGATTAAGGCCTTATTTGACAATCAGTTGATCGCATTAGCTGTTAGCTGATAGCTGATTATATCAGCTGATTGCATTAACTGTTTATCATTTGATGTTTGGTAAAATTACTTGTTTAATATTAATTGTTTACGCGTAAAATGACTTGTGAGGACATGATTTATAAGAATTTAGATTTTAGATATTCAATTCTACAAAAAAATTAAAATTCATCGTAATTTACTTTTTAATTTTAATTTTTATATTTGAAAATTATCATTTAATCTTGTATAATATAATTTAGTTCTCACATAATTTAAGTGAGCACAAAAACCCCCCATCAAAATTTCAAGAAATCTCCACCGTACACGTAAATCTATGTTAAGAAATCTCCACCAGTGGTATCACACACCTACCGTACTACCTCTTTATCTTTGATTTGTCTTTTTCGTCACTTATTATGTGAAAAAAACTCCAAACGTTGATTTATCTTTTTCACCACTTATTGGCTGCTTTTTGTCTCTGTCTCCATCTCGTCGCCCACAAAGGCTCAAACCCTTTCCTTTTCCTCCCAAACCCCGCAAAGCCCCTCCATAATTCTCCATTTCCTAATTGTTGAGGGATTTGAAATTTCGTTTTTTTTTATATTTATATACAAATTTTACTATGGATTCAGATCAGGGCAAGCTTTTTATTGGTGGGATTTTATGGGAGACGTCTGAGGATAAGTTCAAAGACTACTTCTCCTAATATGGCAACGTTCTTCAGGCCGTGGTCATGAGAGACAAGACCACTGGTAGACCTAGAGGCTTTGGCTTTATTAGGTTTTCAAATGCCTCTATACTCAGATAAGGTTTTTCTTACGAGACGATTGATCCGATTAAGAAGAAGGATAGAGAGAAAACGAAAAAGACAAAAATTTTGTATTTTTAATTTGGAGTAATTAGTCGCTAAGGGAGAGCAGGTTCTTGATTCTTGGTTGGTTGGGTTGAATCAGTAATCCAATCAAACCAGCCAACTATCAAATAATTTTAAGAGCTATTTGATTTAGTCAAATAACTAATTTTAGTTAATCAACCAATTTTTAGCTCATCAGTTATTATCTAAATAAATCACAATCGTCCTTTTAAGGAGCTGTGAATTGAAACTCAATCGATTCAACTTAATATATCCATTGACTAGGCATAAAATCTCCCAAAAGTCATTACTATTTTGCATAAAAGTCATTACTATTATTAACAACACTATTAATGGACCGTTAGAATGTCGCAATCCAATCCAGGCCCTCAGATCGAGAAATGGTCTAAAGTCTAAACAGTAGTAATCACAGTGACTTTGTTGACTAGATCAATTCACTGACCCTAATTGAAAACAGTGGATTGACAAGACGAGATCCATGAGATAATCTGATCATTTGCTGCGGAAAGATATTCTTGTTGTTAGTTGCACTTGAGTGCAATATTAGAGTATTTTATATTGATTAAATATAAAAATGTTAAAAAATTTATTATCAGTAAGGTTTAATTATTTATATTCTAACTATTTGAGCAATAATTGAATAAAAATTAATTTTTATTAATAAACTTTACACTCTACCTATATTAAAAATTCAATAATAAAAATTACGTCATCAATACAAAAAAAACACCCTACTCACAATTCTGATAAAGGTTGGTCGCAGGAAGTGTGTGGTTGATGGGTTTGAGTTGTTTAAATATGCATATTTATATATGTCTGCATATTAGCACACCACCGACGCTTAATTCTTCACACATATACTAGCTAGTAACAGCAAAGGCTCAAGTGTCTTGTTCTTCGGCGGCGGTGAAAGAAGTTAGATTGGAAAGAAATGGATCAAGACAGAGGAAACTCCCGCAACGGCTCAGGCTCTTACGCCAACCTTCCTCAGCCTCGCGGGCAGACAAAGAATGGCATATTGGACCGAATTGTTCATGGTTCTTCTTCAACCAGGAATAATTCGTGACATATTGTATGGATGAGGTCTTATGTAACAAATGTTCTACACCAATTACGTTAATGTGTGAATGAGATGTTTCGACATAAAGTTGGCACAGAATATCTAGCAGAGACAATCTTATCAACCCAACCAATTTTGTCAATTGTTAATTGAGTATGCCAAAAGTTCCTACATTCCAAGGCTTCGTTGCTATCGATGGTCTAATTTCTGGTTGATTCAAGGATGTGTTTGCCTTCATTTCCATAGTCTTGGGCCACGATTCTAAAAGTACATCAATGTTGAATGAATCTCCATCATACGAGGCTGAGCTCGATTGGTCGGAAGGGTCGAAAGAGTAAGTGCGGGCCCTCCCCTCGAAATAGTCCCATAAATTACAAAAAAAAGAGTGAAGAGATTTTATAAATAAAGACTTAAGTGATTAAGAAAATAACAAATGCTCTATACCAATCATGTTAATGAGTGAATGAGATGTTTCGACATAAAGTTGGGACAGAGTATCTGGTAAAGACAATCTCATCCCCTTATAGTATATTCAATTATCAACCCAACCAATTTCGTTAATTATTAATTGAGTGCGCCAACAGTTTTCGCATTCAAAGGCCCCGCCGCCTGTGGTTTTTTAATGAAAAAATGATTTTCGTATATTTACAACTGATCAATGTACAATTATATAGAAGTGAACAACAGCTGGATGACAGCTGGCATAAAACTAACTATAAGCTAACCAACTAGCTAACTAAGGAAAGACTGAAAGCTAACTAACTGTGAATAATCAATGTAGTTAACTAATAGTTAACAGCCCCCCTCAAGCTGGAGATTGAGGAAGCAAGCCCAGCTTGATCACATTTTGTTGGAAAGGAACAGCAGCAAGTGCCTTTGTAAAAATGTCAGCAAGTTGGTCTTTTGAAGCACACGGCAACAATTTGATCACACCTTGAAGCACCTTTTCGCGAACTAGATGACAATCGATTTCAATATGTTTGGTTCGTTCATGAAAGGTAGGATTGGCAGCAAGGAGCAAAGAAGAAGCATTATCACAGTATAAAGGAGTTGGCCCATGTAGAGGTTGATGAAGATCTTTCAACAGAAATTGCAACCATTGTATCTCACAAGTAGTAGATGCCAAAGCTCTATACTCAGCCTCTGTCGAAGAACGAGAAACAGTAGGTTGTTTCTTTGCTTTCCAGCTAACTAAAGAATCACCAAGAAACATACAGTAGCCAGTAATGGAACGACGCATAGTAGGACAGCCAGCCTAATCCGAGTCACTAAAAGCTTTTAGAATAGGCTCATGGACAGAACTGGAAAAGAATAAACCAGAACTAGCAGAACCTTTGATGTATCGCAAAAACCCTGTGAGCAGCTTGCAAAGTGTTATAGTCGGCTCGTCCAAATGCTGACTAAGTTGTTGAACAGCAAAAGATATATCCGGACGAGAGGAAGTCAAATAGAGCAGCCTACCAACAAGTTTCCTGTAGACAGTATGATCAGGCAACAACTCAACAGAAGCATCTTTTGGCAATTTGGTAACAATAGGTGTTGTAGCAGGCTTGCAATCTAAGAAACCAGAATCACTGAGAATGTCAAGGGCATATTTTCGTTGTGATAAATGAATACCAGAAGAAGTACGAATGATCTCCAGCCCTAGAAAATATTGCAAGTTACCAAGATCTTTTATGCAAAAAGATGAGTCCAGAAAAGCCTTGACTGTATTAATCTCTTCGAGATTGTCTCCTGCCAAAATAACATCATCAACGTAGACAAGCAATGCAGTGAAAGAAGTAGCCTCCTTCTTAACAAACAAAGAATAATCTGCCGAAGATTGAGTATAACCAATGGAAAGCAAAGCAGATGTAAGCTTGGAGAACCACTGTCTGCTAGCTTGTTTCAAACCATACAATGATTTCTGAAGTTTACAAACTTTGTTCGAATTAGCCCCAAAACCAAGAGGAGGAAACATATACACTTCCTTATGTAAATCTCCATGTAGAAATGCATTATTTACATCCAATTGATGAAGAAACCATTGTTTAGTAGCAGCTAAAGCAAGCAATAATCGAACAGTTGTGATCTTTGCTACAGGAGAAAAAGTATCGAAGTAATCTATACCTTCTGTTTGCGTATAGCCTTTTGCCACTAAACGAGCTTTATAGCGCTCAATAGATCCATCTGCTCGATGCTTAATGCGATACACCCACTTACAACCAATAGCAGATTTGTCAGGCGGTAAATCAACAAGAATCCAAGTATTATTTTGGTCAAGAGCATCAATTTCATCCTGCATAGCCTTTTGCCAATGAGGATGTTTACTAGCTTGGTTATATGTTTTTGGTTCAGTGGCAGCAGTGATGGCTAATGTAAAATGAAGAGTAGAAGGTGATAGGGTGGTATAGTCAAAATATTTAGAAATAGGATAAGGAGAGGAAGGAGATTGCACACTCATATTACAGTGATAGTCTTGCAAATAAGATGGTGGTTTTCGAGTTCGAGAAGGTCTACTTGTGGAAGGAACAGTTTGTGAAGAAGACGTAGGCTCAATAGGTGCATCATAGATTATAGAATCATCAAAGGTAAGTTGGGGTGTAGTATTAAAAGAAGGTAAAATAGGAATAAAAGAGTTTTCATGAAAAACTACATTTCTGGATACAAAAATAGCATAGGAAACAATATCAAAGAGAACATAGCCTTTAACGTTAGGTTTGAAACCAAGGAAGATGCATTATCTGGCACGGGGATCAAACTTATGTCTGTGAGATTGAAGAGTGGTTGCAAAACATAAACAACCAAAAACACGCAAGGCTTGATTGAATAAAGTTTCTGAAAAGGTGTAAAGTTATTTAACAAGGGTGTAGGGGTACGATTAATGAGAAACACAGAATGAAGAACAGCATGACCCCAAAAATGTTCTGGCAGTGTAGAATGAAACAATAAAGCACGAGAAACATTAAGAATATGTTGGTGTTTTCGTTCAACCAACCCATTTTGTTGTGGAGTTTCAACACAAGAATGTTGGTGAATTATGCCATGAGACGAATAAAAAGATGGAATATCAAACTCAGAACCATTGTCACTGCGAACTACTTTAATAGTAGTTGCAAACTGATTTTCAATCATGGCACAAAAATTTTGAAGATGTATTCGAGCTTCAGATTTGGCTTTTAAGAGAATGATCGAAGTAAAACGAGTAAAATCATCCACTATCGTCAAAAAATAACGATGACCATTAATAGAAACAACATGATTAGGTCCCCAAATATCAACATGGATCAAATCAAAAGATTTAGTGGTTACAGAATGACTAACAGGAAAGGAAAGTTTCTTTTGCTTTGCCAAATGACAAACTTTACAAGGAGAAGTATTAATTGATGACAATTCGGGAATAGAAGAAACAAGCAATCGCAGCCTTGAATCAGAAGGATGTCCAAGACGATGATGCCATAGAGTAAAAGAAGAAGACACTGCCAGAGCAACAGGTGAAGACACAGAAAAATTAGCAACAGGGCAGTCCAATATGTAAAGACCAGATAAGAGTCTAGCTGTACCAATCATCCTCTGAGATGGTATGACCTGTATAGAACAGGAAGATTTGTGAAAAGAAACGAACAAGGTAAGGATAATGTGAGTTTAGTGACAGACAAAGGATTAAAGGAAAATTCAGGAATATACAGAACATTTGTGAGATAAAGACAATCAGTAAAAACAACAGTGCCAGAGTAACACGCAGTAACCTTGGTTCCATTAGGAAGTGTTATTTGTATAGGCTTAATTTCATGATAAGAAGCAAAAGAAGTCAAAGAGTGTGCAATGTGATCAGTAGCACCAATGTCCACAATCCAATAAGGAGAATGAAATGTAATAGGTGAAGTAAGAGATGTACCTTCAGTAGATGTCAATGTAAGGGACGGTGTGGTAAGAATCTGATTAGTAACATGAGGTGATGAGTTGGAGAGTGAGGTTGAGGTCGATGGCAATAAGGCAAGCAACTGAGCAATCTGCTCTTGAGTCAAAGTAATAGCTGAATTTTGTGAAGAACCAACCTGAACAGAATCTGTAATTGTATTTACTTCAATATCTTCAAACACATTATTGGCACGAGAAGTCTGACAACGAGACTTATATCCCGGTGGAAAACCATGTTTATGATAACATGTGTCAACAGTGTGTCGAGGTTGACCACAGAAAGAACACTGTCTTGTATCAACCTTCGAGTCAGAGGAGTGAGACTGAGAAGAAGATGACCTAGATTGATATGATCGAATAGCATTACCAGCAAATATAGAAGAAGAATCGGTCAACAATTGCCGTTCTTGTTGAATAACAAGAGAGAAAGTCTTGTTAATAGAAGGCAACGGTTCCATCAGCATGATTTGAGAACGAACAGCAGAGAACTTGTCATTTAATCCCTTAATAAATCGAATCACATAATCATTACTATGATAACGACGAATAGTGTCAAAAGCACCACAGGAGCATTGAACTCGGCACGAACAAGAAGGGAGAGGTCGAAAATTGAGCAACTCGTCCCAAAGCACCTTCAACTCAGTGAAATAATCGGTAACTGTACGTTCTTCTTGTTTGAAAACAGAGATCTCATCTTGCAGATCAGAAATACGGAAAACATCACGTTGAGAAAACCTCTCATGGAGATCACACCAAACCTCAAAAGCATAATCAATCCAGAGAACACTGTTGACAATAGAAGGCGAAATTGAACGATGCAAACAGGAAATAACCATATTGTTGCAACGTTCCCACGCCGGAAAGAGCGAATCGGCAACCGGTGGCGGAAGAATCGAACCATCCACAAATCTTAATTTGTTTTTGGACAAGAGCGCCATTTGCATAGCTCTAGACCAAGAATTGAAATTCAGGCTAGTTAAAACTGGAGAAACAAGAACAAGCGAAGGATTTTCATTTGGATGAAGAAAATAAGGACTCGATGGGAGGGACGGATCAACAGTAGCCATCGCCATCGATGAAGAAAAAGATGTTTGGATGGAAAAATTTAAGAGAAAGGAAGGAAAAGTTTTATCTCTGATACCATGTGAATTTTTAATGGAAAAAATGATTTCCGTATTATTTACAACTGATCAATGTACAAATATATAGAAGTGAACAACAGCTGGCATAAAACTAACTATAAGCTAACCAACTAGCTAACTAAGGAAAGACTTAAAGCTAACTAACTGTGAATAATCAATGTAGTTAACTAATAGTTAACAATTATGAATAAAATCATTCTATTTCAATTGAATTTAAAGGTTAGATTAATTAATTAATTCAGGCATTTCTTATAATGTCTCACCGCTATGATTTGACAAATAAAGAATAGTCTCGATCTCGAAGCCTTAATCCTTCTAATTTTCCTTCTGGAAATCAAAACAAAAGGCTTGCAACCTGCAGGTATGCTTATATTATCTTGTTTTAAACAAATAAAACAAACATTAAATTTTCATTTATAGTCATATTCATCTTTAGATAGTTTAAACCAAACAAACTTTTAAACTTTTAGTCACTGTCACTTTAATTATAAGATTATATTTCTTTTTTCGGAAATAAATATAATATTATACTTCCTTCCTCATCCAGCCAGCAATCTTTGACTTGTAAGTTTCGAGGTTGAAAATTGAAAAGCGTTTTAGTTATGCAACTACACAGCAGAACAGACATTAACAACATAACAAGCTCAACCCGTTCATAATGGTTATCGACGGTGATTGATATCCTTACTGTGTCGTCTCTTCCAACAGTTGATTGTCCATTAAAGAATCAGCTAGTTCTTAGGGGTATAATGAGTGCTTTAGATGAATCAGGGGTATAATGAGTGCATTAGATGAATCAATCTTAGCTTTATTGCAGCTCGGTTAGAATCTTAACAGTTTTTTTTTTTAAAAAAAACGCAAATTTGAGTATAAACTTTCTGTCAGCTAGATTGAAAAATATCGTAAAAAAGGTGTTGAAACTGGAATTTGTTTTATTAATGTCATATAAACCCAATTTTGTACTGAATTTGTATCAAACTTCATGAATGATACTCCATTCTAGAATATACTTAGTGTGACCTATATTTATAAAGGTATTACATAATTTCTTAACTAAATTATTTATTTTGTACTAAATACTGAAATTATTTTTGAGAAGTAAATAATAATAAAAGGCTTTAATCTGTATATATAAATTATTAATTAATGCTTGTTCAGATAATTCATTAGACTAAATTATTTATTAGCAAAGGAATTTATGCAACTAATCTAATTTCTAAAATAAAATTATAGTTAAATTTCAAACAAGGCTACAATCAAACTTAAAGGAAGTTTATGATGGAGTTTTTAAATCCAATTACTCACAAACTTTATCAAGTTGAGTTTGATTTTGTTGAAACTTGAACTTGACTCATTTCAAAAATATACGAATGAGAATTACCAAATATATATATATATATATATACGAATGAGCTTTGAATGAGTACTTAATCTTTGAGTTTACCACACGAGTCCTTTAAGAATTAATTTGTGTTAAGCCCAGAGTTCATCAAGACAATTTTATACAATTTGCTTACCTCATGTTAAGCTTATAAAATAGCAGACCTAATCATTGGCAAGGTCTAAATCCAACTTTATATTGTTTTAAAGTTCGACATCCAGCAAAAGATTGCGCAAGAATCTCATGCTCATCCCTAATTGTATTCCAATAAAAAAATGCAAATCCGAAGTATACACTTTTGCCTGTATTTTTTTATTTATTACCACGAAAGTTAATTGTTAAAGCTTTGTAAAACTATTTAATAAAAGAAATGACGTGTTCAACTTATATTTATAAATTAGTTTAAACAATTTCAACTTATATTTATAAATTAGTTTAAACAATAAATATTATGATTAAAACATCAACAGTAATAATAAACTTATGATTTGCAAAAGTTATAAAAGGGGAAGAATTTATGAATAAAGGCCCTATTTAGTAAATAACTTATCAACCATTTTTTAACAGATTGAAAGGTTTTAGTTGTTCGGCCATGTAAAACCATTAATAATTATGTTTGGTAATCAGCTGATTGATTAGTGGATTGAAGTCAATTTGCTAATTTTGAAAACGCTGAGTTTTCTTCAAGCAGATATCTAAAAATTACTAAAAATTATTCAAAGAGATTGAGATAAGGATTGTAAGTTTATTATTTAAATATAATATTTTAAATTTTAATTTTCAAAATTGAATTAATATCAAATTTGAGTCAAAATATATAAAGAGTTATCATCCTATTATACATGTCTTCTTTTAATTGTAAAAGTAAATATAAAAATAACTGAAAGGATCAAGTAAATTGTATAGATGAGGAATAATTTGAGTAGTTTTTGTATTACATAACTATATTAGAAGAAATATAATTGACAACTTGGCTTTTAACATCATCGATCAAACTCCTAAATTCAGACTTCAAGATGGAAGGTAGATGGTCGAACGAAGAAGATTAAAAAAGGTGTCCCAGCTAAAGTTTTGAGATACTTTCCCATAATACCAAGGTTTATAAGGATGTTCAAGTCACCAAAAATGGCTGAAGAATTAAAGTGGCATTTTAAACACAAAAGTGAAGATGGCAAGATGCGTCATCCAGTGGATTCTGTAATGTGGAACTTGGTTAATGAAAAATTGCCTGCTTTTTCAGATGGTCCTAGAAATCTTAGACTTGGCCTGGCAGCTGATGGATTCAATCTCTTTTTAAATATGAGCACAGCTTATAGTTGTTGGCCTGTGATGCTTGTTACTTACAATTTGCCGCCTTGGTTATGCATGAAAAAAGAAAATATTATGTTGACTTTATTAATCCCAGGACCTAAGCAACCTGGTAACGACATTGATGTTTACTTACAACCTCTGGTAGAAGATCTACAAGAATTATGGAATAATGGTGTAAATGTTTATGACTCATACAGTAAATCTTACTTCAGTTTGAAGGCTATTTTGCTCTGGACAATAAATGATTTTCCAGCCTACGGAAATCTCTCTGGATGTACAATAAAGGGAAAAGTAGCATGTCCTTTGTGTGGTGACAAAACGCATGCTCAATGGTTAAAACATAGTAAAAAAATTCTCCTGTATGGGTAATAGGAGATTTTTGTCACCATCTCATACTTATAGGAAAAAAAAAAGCTTGGTTTGATGGAAAGGAAGAAAAGGAAAGAAGCCCTGTGATCATGAATGGTACAAAAATTTTATCTACTCTTAAAGATTTTAAAAATGATTGGGGAAAGAGTGGTAAGAAGAAAAGGAAGCGAGATTATGAAGTTACTTCATTATGGAAAAAATATCTATCTTTTTTGAATTACCATATTGGAAGGTACATTTTATTAGTATAACATTTTTTGTTTTAAATTTAAGTAGTTTTAATTTTATTTTTGCCTTTTTGTCTTACTAATTACCTTTTCGAATTTTTTTTTCAGGAGTTACCATTACGCCATAATTTGGATGTAATGCACATTGAAAAAAATATTTGTGAGAGTATCATTGGCACTTTATTAGACATTAACGGGAAGACAAAAGATGGACTCAATGCTCGCAAGGATTTAGAAGAAATGGGGATTCGTCAAGAATTACATCCAGAAGACTGTGGGAGTAGGATATACCTTCCACCAGCTCCACATACATTATCAAAGATGGAGAAAGAAAAATTTTGTAAGAGATTATTTAACTTGAAGTTACCTAATGGATATAGCTCAAACATTGGAAATTGTGTTTCAATTGAAGAATGCAAGATAACGGGTTTAAAATCGCATGACTGTCATGTTTTAATACAACAATTGTTACCGATAGCATTGAGAGGGTTGTTACCTAAGGGACCAAGAATGGCGATTCTCTGATTATGTGCATTTTTTAATAAATTATGCCAACGAGTTATTGATAGGGAAGTAGTGGTTGGCCTTGAAGATGAGGTTATTGAAACTATATGTATGTTTGAGAGATTCTTCCCGCCATCATTCTTTGATATCATGATACACCTATCAGTGCACATAGGAAGAGAAGCACGACTTGGTGGACCAGTTCAATATCGATGGATGTACCCTTTTGAAAGGTTAATAATGTTTATATCTATTTTTTATTACGTTGTCAATTTTAAGATATTTTTTTAATGTGTTATATATTTCTATTTAGGTACATGAAAATTCTCAAAGGATATGTAAAAAATCATGCACGCCCCGAAGGTTGTATGGCAGAATGCTATCTTGTTGATGAATGCCTTACTTTTTGTAGTGGGTATATGAAACAAGATGTTGGAGAAAATTACCCAGATGGTCGTAATCAAGATTTTTTTTCAGATGTGATTCTTGAAGGTCGTCCAATATCAGGAGGAAAGTCAATATTTTTTAGGAATGATGTATTAGAAAGTGCACATCGTTATGTGTTATTTAACACAACAGTGACAGAACCATTTATAGAGTAAGTAGTTATATTCAATTTTCAAATTTAAGTATATCTTTACATTGTAGATAATTTTTTCATTGATTGCTATTAGGATACATTTGGAGGAGTTAAAAGAATCGAACAAAAATCTTGAGAGGAATCACAACTTACTTCAAAAGACACATGCAAAGAGTTTTTCAACATGGTTGAAAGGAAAGGTATTGCACTAAAAATGTTTTGTATATATTTTGTAAGTTGTCTTTTCAATAATATTAACTCCTTTTTGGAATCATATATATAGGTTTCATTCCAAACTTCTGTATGTGATGATAGGGAGATACTAAAATGGATTGCAAATGGTCCAAGAAATTATGCCATGAGCTAGGGTCACAGATGCAAGCCCTAAAGAGAGCAGAAATAGTGGGAACTAGGCCAGTCACTGAGGTGGGCAGTTTTGGAGTTGCAAGGAAGGCTATTCCTCCACGAAGGCCAAGGGGTAGAGCACAGGCAAAGGTGTTTGTCGTGAACAGAGAGAAAGGTGCAGCCGCACCTGAAGTTGTCACGGGTATGCTCAGTTATATAATTCTAAAGTATATGTCTTGATTGATTCTAGCCCCACACATTCATTTGTTTCTACAAGCATGACATTACATGGTGTGATTGGTGCCATTGGATAGCCCTGTAATTGTTAGTACTCCTCTAGGAAGAAATGTGATAATAAGTCAAGTGTGTAGAGATTATGAGCTCTTCATTGATGGTGCTACACTGGAAGTGGACTTACTACCTCTAGACTTAAAAGGCTTAGATGTTATACTTGGAATGGATGTCACGGAGAAGTATCATGCGAAGTTAGATTGTAGCCTTAAGGAGGTGGAATTTGATCTAGACAGTGGAGAGAAGGTGATTTTCAAAGGAAACAGGAGAACACCTTCAATAAGAATTGTTTCATCTTTGTAAGTTGATAGGATGATGAGGAAAGTGTGTGAAACCTTATTGGCACACATTGTGGATACTGAGGTGAATGAAGGGAAGTTAGAAGATGTTTCGATTGTGAGAGAATTTCCAAACGTGTTTTCAAAAGACTTACCTGGATTGCCACCGGTGAGGGAAATCGAGTTTACTATCGACTTGATTCCCGGTACTACACCCATCTCTATACCACCTTATAGAATAGCTCTAGCTGAGATGAAGGAGCTTAAGGAACAGTTGGAAGAACTGTTAAAGAAAATGTACATAATGTAGGAAAATCCCGGTGTGTGCATCACATACATGCAGTGTAGAAAACAAAATAAAATTTGTTTTGGGACTTTTCTGAAGTCCAGGATCTATGTGTCTATACAAAGAAGTACCAGAATTCTCAAACCATAACAACCAAAGGAGACCGTCTCTAACGGTATCCATACAGAGGTCGAAGAATCTAACCGAATCAACCTCTTTGATTCGGAAATAGTTAGAATAAAGGAGAGAGTGCTAGCTCTTACCTTGATTCTTAGAGAACAACTTGAAGGAGGATGAAAGCTTGGAAGAGGAAGACAATGAAGAGAGCTTTAGTTGATGTTGAAAAACTTAGTTCTAAAACATGTTAAAAATCATTTTTATCTCATGATCATCTTACCTTTCAAGCTTTCATTTTTTTCTTTTATGGATTTTTTCTTTTTATCAATTAAATACATTTAATGCATCTTTAACAAAGTCTCTCCTCCCTTATCATACACATTGCCTATATATATATACATATATATATATATATATAAGGCAAAGTGTATATACATATATATATATAAATGCTGAAGTGGTCCAATCACATTAGAGTCGGTCCTACAGAGTCCCAGGTGTGAAAAAACACCAGAGACCTATTTCAGCAATATTGATGTCGCGATCTCATCAGGACATATCCCGATCTCATTAGGATCCATTTGGTTCTATTGCTCTCTACATAATGGATCTCTATCCAAAAGCATTTTACGAATTCTTCGAGTCACTCTTATGCATGTGACCCATTAGGTTCGCGGTTATGTAGGTCACTTAGATTAGCAATTAATCCAAGCAAGTCATGAGTGGTGTCTAGCAACACATCATGACCCCCAATTGACCGGAAAGTAAGTGGTTTGATGAATGAACCCGTGATCACCATGAACCATCTTGTGAACCCTCTCATAGACAATTGTTGTGCAATTCGTCCTT
>JANSVB020135317.1:0-14532 GCA_025504935.2 Erythroxylum haughtii
GGTGAACAAGGCGACTTATCAGTACCGAGCAAGCATAAGTTGACTTACACATGGTACAGGTCGACTTACCACTTACAGTTTTTACCTACAAAATCATATTCGTACGTAATTATTTTTGCCTACGATTTTGTTTTTATGGTAGAATAGTTTTAGCTACTAATTATTTGATGTAGGTAAATATTTTTAGATACATTCTTTAAAACGTAGGGAATAACATTTTGTGACAAAGTTGCTTTGGTAGGTAATACCTTTTTTGTGAACAACATTTATTTTTAAATGTTAATTTAATATAATTTTAAAAACAAATTTAATTAACTTATTACAAATTTTAAGACAATTTGAAATATAAAATGGTTATAATTTATAATTAATGTTGGTGATATATTTTTTAAATAATAATAAAGTGAAATAAAATAAACATTAAAAATGGAATTCATTTTATAAAAAATAATTACAGGTTAATTACAGAATTTGCACAAAATTTATAAACAAACTAAGACTCCTCATCATCACTGTCATTGACATAGTTTGAGCCAAGTAATCGTTTAACCATCTTTTTAAGCTTGATGACTTCTTTTACATTACGATCTAACTTCTCTTTTGTACATTGTAACTTAGTCTTCAGTTACTGGTTCTCCTCTTGAAGCATCGTGACATATGTTGGCCGTGACAAAGATGCACAAGAGGCTTAGGGCGATACCCAAGACCTTTTGATATATTCAGATCTTATACCAAGGACATTGTTGCAAATGTCATCGACATTAGGCTGATTCTTCTGAGACAGTGATGTCTCCCACAAATCCTGTATCTTGTCCTACAATTTAAAGTACAAAATCGAGTTAAGTAAAAAATTATTACTTAGTTTTACATAAAAAATAAACTGTAATATTAATTTTTTTCTACATACATAATTGCTTTGTGCCTTTTTAGACGTCCAACCTTCACCTTCCTTGTAGTGTGTTAGCTTGTACAATGTGATCCTATCACATTCTTTTCCTTGAAGTTGAGTTTGACTCTATTATATGAATTTAAAAAATTAGAAGGTATGAAAAACCCAACACCTGAGGGAAGAACTATCACTGTTTCAATTGGAACCTTCAAACGTGCAAGGACTCTTCTCAGGAATCCAGACATCAGGAACTCATTTACCTTTACCGACTCTCATATTACTTGGAATCCAAAAAAATAATTAAATTATTGTCATTTATAGATGCAATCAACTGGACTCAGCTTTAAAGTTGATTTATTGTTGTATCTGCAAGAATTTATCAAACAACCTCTCTACTAGTTAAGAGTCAAGCTGTGTACTATTGAGTGTGAGCAGTTATTATTCTTGTTCTATGACTGTAAGAATTGTTAATCTTCTAATTCAAAGATATATCCTATTATTATATTGATACAATTATTAAAATTTTTATAACTAATTTTTGCACTGTTAGTAATTGTTAATGATCAATTAATACTACTGTTTAACATTAAAATTATGTTGTATATGCTTTCAATAATACGTCGTAAATTTTCAAAAAAAATCTCCAATAAAAACATATCTTAGTTATGATGGATTATATAAATATTAGTTAAACAATTTTGGAAAATGTGAATCCTTTGGTAATAATTTTGACAAATGATCACCAAATGAGTTACAAATTACTATGGAACCTGTGGTAACGATTTTAGTCACTGAATGTGGACCATTTGGTGATGATTTTAAAAATTCATCACCAAATTTTAGTCCTTTGGTGACGCTTTCAAATATCATCACTAAATGGTTACTTTTAGCGACAATGTGAAAAATGTAACAAAAAAATACAAAGTTAAATGTCTATGAACCTTTGGTGGCTATTTATGAAAATCTTCACCAAACATTGTTTTAGTGATGATTTTACATAATCGTCACCAATTATGAACCCTTCGGTGACAATTTTGGAAATTTGTCACTAAATGTTTACCCAATTATGGTGACGATTTCTGAAAAGCGTCACCAAAAGTTTATTTAGCGACGAATGTATAAAATCGTCACCCAGTTTCGACTATTTTGTGACGACTTTCGGTAATCGTCACTCAATGTTCACCATTTGAGAATGATTTTTGTCATTCGTCACCAAATGTTGATCCTTTTGTGAAACTTTTATAATTAGATGCTAAAGGTTTAGTTTTAATGATAAATTTTAAAATCGTCGCAATATGGTCACTTTTAACGATGATTTTTAGAACGTTGCAAAAAAAAGTAGCTAAATATCTACTATGTTGTAGTGAGAGATTCAAAAACTCTATCTCAAATTTTATATTATTGTAATAGCTCAAATTTTATCTTCTTGTAATCACACTTATTTATATCCTACATTTTTATTTATATCCAACGTTTCCATAGCCTCTCTTGTATAAAGTGTAGCCATTTAAATACAATAAAATTATAGCTTGCAAGTTCTAGTACTTTTCGTAGCCACCATAGATGATCTTAATCCCTTAAAACAAATTAAAGTTGTTAGGATATATTTTATATATTCCTTATTTAGTTTTGTCATTTTAAATTGGACATACAAGATAATTGGAATTACTATATGGATTGACGATTGCATATATGGCAGTAATTCAAAAGGTGAAATCTATTTTGATTATGCATCCTATTTTAAGTGGATTCTTTGAAATCCATTAAGATATGTGAATATCTCCTTGGTGAGGAAGGAGTCTAGAGGTTCATGCAAGTTGACAAAAAAATCTGCAGTGGGTATTTTTTGGTTCAAGTGGCAAAATCTGCAGTGGGCATCTTTTGGTTCAAGCGGAAAAAATCTGCGTGTGTGAGATGGACTCTAGAGTTAATTGTTTAATCAAATAGTGAGTGTATTTGGTGGATTGACATGCGCAGATTGAAAGTTACAGAAAAGCAGCCCAGGTGTAGTCCACAGTGTGTGTGTTGTTGCTGTGGGTGAAGAAAAGCTAAGCAACTAAATTTATCTTACAAGGTGGAGGGCGTGCGTTAGTTTCTTCTTGTGAAATACACTACATTAATTGAGATGTCTATATAGCTTTTGGTGTATCACCGTTGGTGGCTTGGAATTAAAATATGCAGTGGAATTATTGATTGGTTGTTCAAGGAGTGTGTATCACGTGTGATGGTGTGGGGCTACACAACTTTCTTTTGTGTTAAATTTTTGTCCTTGAATCTTCTGGTGATACTGCACTTGATACATCTTGCGTGAGCTGATTTATGTGTTTTGGGAAAAACCATCTTTGAGAGATCCTGCACTTTGTTCTTGTTATGGGCAGCAGCGTGATTTGTGCTACAGAAGAATTAACAATGGCGAGAGCCTTCAGCTGGGTTATTTGAGAAGATAAATTCATAGGGAAGTCTTCTTTATCTCAAGTATTTTTGTTATTTAATTTTCTGTTGATTAAATATTTGAACTATTTTATTTATTATTGTCTTTGAGTGAAAGTAGTTAGACAAACCCCTTGTTGAGGTTAGTACGAGGTGGTCGTACTATTGGGTTGATTGAGAAAATCCTTTATTGAGGTTAGTACGAGGTGGTTATACTATTGGGTGTGAAAATCTTTCACGGGAAGTGAGGTTAAGTGATAGTGTCAAGGGTTGAGTGTCGGCTCAGTTAAGCTTTGAGTAAAACTATTGTACTTTGGTGAAAGTGATTAAGCTAGGTGAGGGCCCTGTAGACGTAGGCAAGGTGTGCCGAGCTGCGTTATCAAATTTTTTATGTTTTTATTATTTCGGTTTTGCTTGTTTTTATATTTTGTTGGTTCCAAACAAGTTTGCTGAAAGTTTGTGAAATAATTAACCCCCTTCGGTTTTTCAATTGGTATTAGAGCAAGGTCACCAATATAGAATTTGGTAGCAAGTTGGTGCAGATCCTAGATTCACAGACATAGCTACGAGAGAGGGAGCATCAATCACCATACCACCACTATTGGATGGATCAAATTATCCATCATGGAAATCTCGGATGAAATTATTTATTCAAGCTCAGAGCACGACAGCCTGGCATTTAGTAGTACATGGTTGGACGCATCCAATGATCATTGATGATAAAGGAGAGGCAGTTCAGAAAGATCCGTCTGAATGGATAAGAGTGGAAGAAGAAAGTGCACTGGGAAATTCACAAGCAATACATGTGATATTTAGTGTTGTTGACAAAGGATGCTTATCAATGATTTCAGCATGTGAAATAGTAAAAGAAACGTGGGACATGTTGTAGACTATTCATGAAGGGTCTAAATCTGTGATATCGTCAAAACTACAGAAGTTAGATGAGCAATTTGAAAAGCTGAAGATGAATGAGAATGAGACTATCGGAGATTTTCATGAAAGATTGAGAGATATAGCCAATCAAGCTGATCAACTAGGGAAGAAATACTCCAACGTGAAATTAGTCAAGAAAATATTGAGATCGCTACCTCCAAGGTTTATTTCAAAAATTGCAGCAATAGAGGGGGCCCACGACATTGATAATCTGTCATTGGAAAAAGTTATTAGAATCCTTACAAACTTCGAGATGAATCTTTTAAGAGGTAAGAAAGAAAGAAGCAAAGGATTGGCATTATAGGTGGAAACTAGTAAGAGTGCGAATGACTTGGAAGATGAATCCGACGAGAATGAGGATATGGAGTTATTAACACAAGAGTTTAGTAAGTGGCTGAAGAGAATAAAAAAGGACAGACCCGAGTTTAGGCAAAATGGTTGAAGCTGATTGAACAACAACTTCAAACAAGACAAAGCTCAAAAAGAAGAAAGAAAGGTAAAGAGAATTCAATGCCATGAGTGTCAAGGCTTCGGACATGTTCAATCAGAGTGTGCTAATACCATGAAGAAGAGAAAAGGAAAATCCTATACAGCACGTGGAGTGATACCTAATCCAAAAGTGAAGAAGAAATAGGAAACAATTCTGCATTAGTTGCATTACACAGCAAAAGTCTAGTTACTTGTGTAACAGTAACTGATAAGGAAGTAACTGACAGCAGAATAGGGAAAAATTTTGAAAATTTTGAAATCAGTTTAGCTTGGGATTCAATATTAGACTATAACAGTGACAGAAGTGGTCTTGATGATAAAAATGGGGATATTTACGAGGATTACAAGGCTTTGTATGAAAAATGGGTGAAAATGCATAAAAAGAATGAAAAATTGAAGGAAGAGAATCTTTGCATGAAAATCCAAGAATTAGAAAAGAAGCTGATGTTGACTTCGGGTGAGCTTGGTGAAACTAGAATGAATTTGGTAAGTACCGAAAAGGGATTGAGAATGTTAAATGAAGGCACTAAAACACTTGATAAGTTGATAGAAACTTGTAAGGTTAAAGGGAACTTCGAAGGCATAGGTTTTAAAAGCGAGTGTTCGAAAGTGAATGAAGAAAAGTTTGAAATGTACAAATCAGCCCAAAAGGTAGAAACATAAAAAAAGAGTCGAAGATTTATACCCACATGTCATTTTTGTGGAGTCATTGGACATATAAGGCCAAGATGTTATCAGTTACTACAAATGATGTTTCAAAGGGGTCAAAACCGAAAATCAAGACACGCTTCATTAAATTTTCAGCAGCATCCCATGGTATCGAAACAAGCTTGGATTAGAAAGGGTCAAGTATAATCAAAAAAACGAAGTGAAGGAAAAACATAAAACTGCCCAGATTTACAGTTAGCTACTGCTGAGCAAGTAACTGCAGGAACTGATTTGTAGTTAGTTACTGATGAGGAAGTAACTACACGAACTGAAGAACTTTTAGTTACTTCTAATGAAGAACCAACCAAAACAATGGAAGCTGATTTGAACTAAGGTTCTTTATCTCGAATCCGAAGAAATCATCCAGCTGAAAATGTTATTGGAAATGTGAGCGAAAGAAGAAAAACAAGAGAAAGAAAATAGTTGATTATCAAGAACTTGCAAGATACTTATGTTACACATCTTCATTCAAGCCAAATAAAAAGACCATGTTTGAATTTCTTCCAAGGGCACATGGACAGTGTGCTTTATATTTTTGAAGTATTCTTTTGTTGTTAAAAAAATGAAAAACGAAAAAAGGAAGGAAAGATTTTTTTTTGTTTTTTAGTTTTATGTTGCTATTGTCGTCCTATTTTTTTAGTAGTTTACATTGTGACTTCTATTTGGCTCCACCGAAGACTCCTCGGCTCTCTCATCGATATGGATCTCTCTCGGGTATCTCTCTATTTTTGGGCATATCTCTCAGTGTTTTGAATAGTGGTAACTTTTCTTCTTGGCGTGCTTATGATTCTTCTGCTGCATCTATTGGTGATTATTATGATTATGCATTTTGATACTGTTTTGTCTCAAAGAGGAGACATCAGATTGTTTATGGTGAATGTTCCATTCAGGGGGAGATTTCAAGGTATATGTGAGACTATTCGTCTTGCTTTTTGACATCTTTTATCCCAAGAGGGAGAAATTTGGATGATTGGATAACTTGATATTCTTTAGAACTTGATGTTTGATTAAGGGGAATTATTTGTCGTATGGATTGTGCAATTGATTTATATGTCCAATTATGTGATTTAGGGTGAGCTTTGAATTTGTGACAAATATACCAAAAAGGGGGAGATTGTTAGATATATGTTAAATATATCTATTTTATTTTATTTTGGCATATTTTGTGTTATCTTGGATTTAAAAATCTAGTTGGATAATATTTTGGATAGAATAGAATTCTATCTTGAATAGATGTGTATCTTGAGAAGAGGTGTGGTGGATTAAGTTGATGTGTGAGCTGGGATTTCTATTGAGTATTTAAGTCTGAATGATGGAGGGTTTCAACTAATTTTCTTGGCTGAAAACACAAGACAGGATCTCCACGATTTGACTACCTCTTTTATATGCTTTAAACAAAAGTGACACGTATCTCACTTCCCACATGAATATAAAGACATTTGTGCGCTGGTAGGCATAAATTGAAGATTGAAGAATATACAACAAAAGAAGGAATTTGTTTTGTGAGTGGGTTGCTGTAGGGTTACATGTGCCTGTGTTTTTTTTTTGTCCAAACAATTTTGGAGTCTTTAAAGTTAAATGTGCAGTAGGTGTTAACGTGAAGGTGATGTGTGTGCATTTTCTTGGGCCAAGCAAATTATATATATGCTGACCACACCAACTTGAGATGTTTGATGTGAATGCTGCGTTTTTCTCTTATGCTTCAATCGTGCGTATTGAATAAATATGCAGTGGGCTGAATGGTTTTATGCTGCGTTTTCTTTGATGTGATGTCGTTGATTGGGTATTTTTACAGCGGTGATTTCTGCAAAAGTTTTTGTGACTTGATTATGAGTTCTGCGTGAATCAACGCATTATTGTTGCGATGACTTCTAGATTTATTTCAATGAAGCAGAACTCATCGGGAAGTTGTTCTTTTCTATCTCAAGTGTATCTAGTTTTCGTTCTTTGTTATTTTAATCACTTGAGTTATTTGTTCATTGTTCTTTCGTTAAAAGACTGATTGAGAAAATCCTCTATTGAGGTTAGTACGAGGCAGTACTACTCACACGAAATTTTGGTAAATGGCTAAAAAGAATAAAGAATGACAAATCCGACTTTAGACAATATGGCTAAAGTTCATCGAGTAATAATTCAAGACAATAAGTCAAGACACAAAAGGGTGAACGGAAGGCAAGGAGAATCCAATGTCATGAATGTCAAGGTTTGGGCACATTCAATCCTGATGTGCCAATACTGTGAAGAAGAAAAAAGGAAAGTCTTTCACAAGCACCGAGAGTGAAAATGGTAGTGAAGAAGAAATAGCTAATGGTGCTGCGTTTGTTGCCTTACATAGCAAAAGTTCAAATACTTGCTTAATAGTAACTGAGAAGGAAGTAATTGAAGGTTGATAAGAGGGAAAATCGGAAAATTTCAAAAACAATCTAGCTCAAGATCCAATATCAGCTTATGACATCGATGGTAGTGGCCTAGATGATCAAAAAGGGAATATTTATGAGGATTACAAAGCTATGTATGAAAAATGGGTGAAAACACGTAAAAGGAATGAAAAATTGAAGTAAGAGAATCTTTCCATGAAGAACACCATACAAGAGTTAGAAAAGAAGCTAATGTTGACATCGGATGAGCTTGGTAAAGCTAGAATGAAATTAGTAAGTATCGAAAAGGGATTGAGAATATTAAATGGAGGTACCAAAAAGTTAGAAAAGTTATTGGAAATTGGTAAAATTAAAGGGGATCTTTAAGGCACTGGCTATAAAGGTGAGTGCTCTAAAGTGAATGTAAAAAAAGATGACATATCTAAATTTATCAGAGAAGAAGAAACATCGAAAAAGAATCAAAGATTTATACCCATATGTCATTTTTGTGGAGTCATTGGACATATAAGGCCAAGATGTTATCAGTTACTACAAATGATGTTTTAAAGAGATCAAAACTGAATATTTAGACACTCTCTATTAAATTTCCACCAGCATCACATGGTATCGAAGCAAGATTAGATTAGAAAGGGTCAAGTACAAGCACAAAAACGTAGTAAAAGAAAAACAAGAAAATGTACAAATTCATAGTTAGTTACTGTTTGTGAAGTAATTGGTCAAACAGAGGACAAGTCAGTTACTTCTGAAGAAGAAATCGATGACCGAGATAATGTGACGAGAAATAAGCCCAAGTTTGAGATTCTTCGAGGAGCACAAAGACAGTGTACTTTATATTTTGTAAGTATTTTTTTGTATTGTTAAAAACAACAAAAACAACAAAAGGAAAAAAAAAGGAAAGCTTTTTTTTATTCTTTAGTTTTATATTGCTATTGTCGTCTCATATTTTAGTAGTTTACATTATGACTTCTATTTGACTCCACCGAAAACTCTTTAGCTCTTTCATCAGTATGGGTCTCTCTTTTGGGTATCTCTCTCTCTCTCTCGGGCATATCTCTCAGTGTTTTGAATGGTGGTAATTTGTCTTCGTGGCGTGCTTATGATTCATCCACTGCTTCTATTGTTGATTATTATGATTATGCGCTTTGATACTGTTTAGTCCCAAGGGGGAGACATCAGATTATTTATGGTGAATGTTCCATGCAGGGGGAGATTTCAAGGTATATGTGTAACTATTCATCTTACATTTTGGCATCTTTTTTTCCCAAGGGGCGAAATTTGGATGATTGGATAAACATGATGTTCTTTGAAACTTGATGTTTGATTAAGGGGCAGTATTTGTCATATGAATTGTGAATTTGATATTTATATGTCCAATTATATTTACTTAGGGCGAGTTTCATAATTGTGACAAACAATGTCAAAAGGGGGGAGATTGTTAGGATATATGTTATATATCTAAGTAATTATTTTTGGCATTATTTATTAATTAGACATATAAGATATTAACTGAATTTGGACTTGGATTCAAAAAGTTATTGGTAATAATCTTCTAGTTGTGATAGAGTTCTATCTTTAATTGATGTGTATCTTGGCAAGATGTGCTGGTAAATATCATGTATGATTCTATCCATAGAAGATGTGTAATCATGTGTGGGAGTCTTGAAATCAAAAGTGCAGTGGGACGGGACTTTATTTTCTTATGTGGATTGTGCAAGTCTTAATTAATAACCGAAGTCTATCTTAGTTGAGCATGTAATAAACAACATGTGTTAATTGTCAATAAAACAAAGGCTGCAATGGCTTACGTGGGAGTTGTGTATATAAAAGTGTTCAGTGGGCATTAATTGGATGTGTAGATAACGTGGCTGGAAGTTTGCATGGGACTATGCTTGGTATAAAAGTGGGCCTTCCAAGTAGTTGACAGTTTACGAGAAATCACAAAATTAGGTTTGATTGGAAGGTGACCGTCTAGTCTATCCCAGATGAGGAATTTTGTTTCCTAAAGGAGTGAAGAGTTATGTCAATGAGATTTGACGTATTTTGCCTTTGAAATCTAGGAACATAAGGACTGCTCTTGATGTTGGATGCGGACTGTGGCTTCGTATTGATGTTTATATGAATCAGCCCATTGTTATTGTGACAACTTTTAGATTTATTTTTAGTGTAATTAAACTTTGCGGAAAGTTATTCTTTTCTTTTATCTCAAATATATTTTTGTTCAGTTCTTAGTTGATTAAGTACTTGAGTTATTTTTATTGTGTTTTAATTAAAAAAAGTGTTGAGAAAATTTTATGTTGAGGATAATATGAGACAGTCGTATTATTGGATGTGAAATTCTTTTACGAGAAGTGAGGTTTAATGATAGTGTCAAGGGTTGAGTGATGTCGGCTCAATAAAGCCTTAGGTAAATTTATTGTACCTCGATGAAAGTTATTAAGCTAAGTGAAGGTCCCGCAGACGTAGACAAGGTATGCCGAACTGCGTTACTAATTTTTGGTATTTTTATTATTTTGATTTTGTTTGTTTTTATTTTATTAGTGCCAAAAACATTTGTAAAAAATTTGCGAAACAATTAACACTTTTGATTTTTCACATATCATCTTAGCAATCGAATTGAAGGTGACAACAAACCACAATTAATGGACAACAGATCATATGCAGGCCTAACAAGATGCACAAAATAAACATGTATGGACATGCAAAATTAATCAACAAAGATATGGAAGATATAAAATATATCTTCGTCTTTATTTTATATATTATTTTATATTAATATATCCCAAAATTTAAGTGTATTAGTTATGTAAATACAATATGTAGATTTTTTTAAATTATATAGTAACTTGACGCAGTTGAATTATATTATTGTTGTGCTAATAATGAGATATATATGTATGTTTCTTACATGTTACGTAGTATAATGGATGGAGAATAATGGCGAGCATCTACGATCTTAAGTGAGCTTTTGGTGAGGGAGTTACTGGCGAGTGAGTGTCACTTGTGAGCCTGGCGAGAGGCGAGAGGCACGTGGGGTTCTATTGAGGAGATCTGACGTGGGCTATCATCTAATACGGGTGATCGTCTACGATCTTGAGCGAGCTTTTAGCAAGGGAGCCACTGGTGAGCGAGCATCATATGTAAACTTGGCAAGAGGCGAGAGGCCTGTATGGTTTTACAAAGGAGGTGTTATAGTTCATCTACAGTGTCATAAACAATAAATTTCATATAGCTACCTGTGTTTGAAGGGCTGTTGAAGGGCGATTAAAGGCGAAGGCTTGAAGGGTTTGTGATTAATAAAGTTACCTGCCCTCTATCGGTAACTTTCTTGTTCAGGTTGGTTTTATGGCTTCAGTTATTGGAGATAGCTTGACTCTCCCTGAGGTACAAAAGTTAGGCAACTACTTCGACAAGGAGTTTCCCTCCATTCGTGATTCTATAACTGTGAATAAGAGTAGGGACAGGTTGTTAACACCCCAGAAGGAAGCTATAAAATCCTAGAGAAATGTTGTATATTATAGTACTCCCTGTTAAAACCACAACTGGTTTAATCCACTTTAGTTGATGGAGTGATCTCTCCCCATGAAGAGCTCCTGCATTCGGATGTAAAGGCTTGATGTTACAGCCTGGTTGGAATCTTTCTTAGTAAAAGACCTTCTTTCCCTTATATGCATGCTTGGATGTTTAACAAATAGGGAATTAAATGATCGGAGAAAGTGCTCCTTACTGAAGAAGACTCCTTTTTATTCAAGTTTAGAGATGAAGATAGTACGAAGTCAATAATGGAGTCAAGTCCTTGGTATATAGGTAGTCGACCCCTACTTGTGCAACAATTTCACTCAGATTACAATTGGATAGGAATGACATTGAGTCTTTCCCTATTTGGATCAACTTTCATAATATCCCTCTAGAATGTTGGATATTGGATGGTTTGAGCTGAGTTGGCAAGCCTCTTGCTTTTGACTTTTCCACTGCTACATTTTAAAGAATCTATTATACTCGAATTTTCATTATGGTCATAATGAAAGATGATCTTCCTAAGGTGTTGCTTGTTATGAAACTTAATAAGGTGGCGGAGTTGGCTAAAAAAGAAGTCATACTTTCCTATACTTGGAAGCCCCAGTTAGGCAAGAGGGTATGGAAAGAAATTGGTGAAGTGTTTAAAACAAATGAGTACTCAGAGTTGATGGGTTTGGACGAATTTGAGGTGTTAAAGGCGGTGGATTATGAAACTAGCAATCAGGTCCCTTTGGAAGTTGTTGGTGGATCTCTAGGGACATTCACAGTGGCTTATATCTGATGATAGAGATGAAGCCTGGCATTCTGGACTTATTAGAGACTCATATCAAAGCTCATAACTTGATCGTTTCTATGAAATTCCTGAGAACTAACTGGGACATAGGATCTAACCATCAGTCCCACTACAATGGAAAATTTGAGTTTGCTTTGAGAAATACAAATTTCAAGTTACTACTCAAAGCATGTCTGATTAGTTTGTACACTTGCTACGCTATAATATGATTTCTTAGGTTACTTTTGAATTGACAATTATGTATGCTTTGAACTTTGCTTTCCAAAAGGCAAAATTATCAGAGGACTTGGCATTTATTAAATCTTCTTTAATGAATCCACGGGTTGTTGTAGGTGATTTCAATTGTGTCTTAAGCTCATCATAAGTACAAAAGGATGGTGTTCATAATGCTATTGGTACAGAATTGGAAACTTCTTTGAGAATGTTAGAGCTTTTTGATTTGAGATATGTAGGATTCCACTACACGTGGTTTAATATACAGCAAGGGAGGCATCTCATTAGGAGGAAGATCGACAGGGTTTTGGTGAACCACTTTTAGACCGATCAGTACCTTAGTTCTCTTGCTCAATTTGGTCCTTTTGTGTGTTTTGACCACTCTTTTATATAAGTTATTATTCCTAACAAATATGATTCCCATAATGCTCCATTCAAGTTTTTCAACTTCCTAGCCTTCAAGGAGGGCTTTTTGGATGTTGTTAAGGATGTTTAGGAGACTAGGATATAGGGTTGTAAGTTTTATCAATTGATGAGTAAATTGAAACTGTTGAAAAGCAAATTAAAGTATTTTTTTGAAAAACAAGTCCCCTTCTACTTAAGCTCCTTACATTTCCAAATTGAAGTTGAAAGAACTACATGAACTTTATTACCTTGATCCTTACACTATGTATTTGAAGAATCAAAATCCTTGAAGGGTTACACTAAGTCTTTGCAGCAGCATAACTCTTTAATGTTTTAAAAGGAAAGGCTTAGCTGGTTAAAGGAGGGGGATGCCAATTCCAAGTTTTTTCACAATTCAATCCTAGCTAGGAGGAACTCTAATAAAATCCTTTATTTGAAAGATAGGGATAACCAAATTGTGTATGATAGTTCCTCTATTCAAGGTTTGGTTTTTGATTACTTCAAAGGTATTCTTGGATTAAGGAGCTTAGATCATTTCAATTCCTAGACCTTAACTAATTTGCTGGGGTACTCTTCTCCTCTTAATGTTGCCTTGTTAGAGGAAATGCAAAAACCAACTTTTGTGTTGGAAATTAAAGAATGCCTATTCAAATTGAGTCCAAGGAACGCTCTAAGGCATGATGGCTTCAATGCTTTATTTTTTGAGTTTTCTTGGGACATCATGAATAGTCTAATAATGTAAGTTGTGCACGAGTTCCTCTTCTCAAGGAAAATGCTCAAATAGTTAAACTCTTTATCAGCCTTATAACTAAGATTCCAAATGCAACTAGTCTCAGGGACTTTCATCCTATATGATATTGTAATACCATATATAAGGTTATTTCCAAGTCAGTAGTTGGAAGATTGAAGGGTAGCTTGAAAAAAAAACATTCATTCCTCTCAAAATGCTTTTATTCCTCGCATATCTATTTCAAATAACATCTTATTTATGCAAGAATTTCTGAGGGATTATGACAGTAAAATATCCATCAATAATAACCCCATCGAAGTGGATTTCTCCAAAGCATTTAATGGTATCAGATGGGGCTTTATTATGGGTTGTTTGAAATGGCTGGGATTCCTTGTCAGATTTATTTCATGAAATGAAGCTTGCATTTCATCCACTTCATCATTTTAGTGAATGGCAATCTAAGCCCTTTTTTCAAGGGAATGAATGGGATTAGGCACATGACCTCGTTTCTCCTTATCTTTTTGTTATTGCCACTACAAGAAGAAATGCAATTATTGACGGAATTTTCCAACGAAAACTTCGGAGATTCCGTCAATAACTAAATTTACTGACGGAATAGTGCGACAGAGTCTGACGTCAACGCGGACAAGGTCGGTATATGTTACCGACGGTTAGACAATACGATCGGTAATATATTACCGATGGAACAGAAACACCATCAGTATAGTTGGTAGGAATTTACTGACGGAACTGTCAGAGATGGTAGAAATATATTCTGACGGTTCTGTCGGTAAATTCCTACCAACATTACCAACAATGTTTCTGTTTCATTGGTAATATATTACCGACAGAAGCCCATGCCGTCAGTAATTGCAACCCTTCATCAAATATACCCTTGATTGCTTAATCCAAAGGTGGAAGCTGTTAGATCGTTGAAGTCACTTTTAATTCTCTGTAAATGTCTTGTTGAATGACAATTTTTTGAAAATCTGATCGTGAAATTTGATTTCAATTTGAACAATTATAAATTATCGTTACATAAGTTTAA
>JANSVB020136614.1:0-13655 GCA_025504935.2 Erythroxylum haughtii
AAGATATAAGAATTTTTAGTTAATTTTAATTAATACGAATCAAATTAAAAAATTAATTAGGCAATGATTACAAAATTTAGTTAATTCAATCGTAAAAATCTTGAATCGCTTAAATTTTTTAATTAATTTTTAACTTTTCAATTCGATTTATTTTAATAATCTTTGTCGTTAAAAACTGATCAATTTATTACTTGATTGTTCAATTTTTATGAATTAATAAATTTTTAAAAATTAAAATAAATTAATTAAATTTTAAATTCTTCGATAAATAAAGATAATTTATTTTAATAATATTTTAAATGTATTGACCTCACCATTTTGATAGTTAAAAATATTTGTTTATGGTCAATGACATCAACTTAGGCGTAACTTTTTTAGGAACATGGAAGTTTCTGCTTAGGCTGTTATGAAGGTTGTTTCTAGTCAAATACAAGATACATTTTTCGTATAAAAAACAAAAAATAGTATTAAGGTCGTTAACGAACTTTGTTACACCACTTTTTTTTCGAATAAATTTTTGAATTGACGCAATAATCTACAAATCATATCAATTGAGTACTCCACACTTGGTAAGTCATGTACAACAAGATTAATAAAAAAAGTATAAAAAAAGAGATTCGAATACATAATCTTTTGACCTCATCCCCTATTCCACCAACTCGACCCTCTCCAACTTACATCATGATGGAATAAAAAGTTAATATAATTACTTATTAAATTAAAATACTTTTAAGATTCCTAAATTTTATAATCAATATAATAATTTTATAGAATTTTATTTCTATCAATTAAAATTTTAATTTTAGTTTTACAAACCTTTTATTATATTATTTTAATAAGATAATTACAATTCGCAACTTGTACATTTAAAATTGAAGGATTAAGTATACTTTGTTATAACATTTAGAATTCAATATATGATTTTCTATAGTTTAAAGACTTTTTAAAAATAAAATTGTAAATTTTTCAAAAAATTGTATAATTTACAATAACACATGCATAACAGGAATATTCATAGAACAATATTAAGAAAACATTATTTATTAAAAATAAAATAATTTGAAAAAAGTTTAAAGGGATTTTAAATTAAATAATTTGAGTTAAATTGAGATAAATTAATTACGTAATCAAATTTTATTAATTCTTAATAGTTTATTAGTTTAATGGAAGTACTGGATTCAGAAAAGCGGAGGCTTCGGTAAATCAAACTTGGAAAAGACATAAAGCCAAGCACACGTGTGTACCTTCTGTCGTTTCCGAGGTTAGAAATACTGTGTTTCACGTAAGCCTATATCTAAGTCGCAAGTGCCAAACTGGACAAGCCATATCTTACCTAGCAATTAGTTAAATTTAAATCTCCATAATTACCTTCGTTCATCACGCACGTAATCTTCCACCCACCAAAGTATATATACCAACCTCATATCACTCCCTTTCTTCATCGTAAACACATTTCGAGGAACTGAAAAAAATGGAAGATCAGAGCTCCGCGGTGTCGTCTTCTCCAAGCTTCCGCTGTTATTCCTCAGTTAAACTACCTCACAACTCCGCCAAAGCCGGCGAGACAACCGGTATGGCGCTGTCAGATGAAGTCGACGAGGAGGAATTCGAGTTCACTCCGGCGACCAAGAGTCACGATTATTTCCCGAGTTTCCCGCTCTTCAAGGCCGATCTCCCACTCGATCGTTCCCGGAACCTCGACTTTCGCAATGATCCGGATAAGTCGACGGCGTTGAAGGAGCTTTTAGTAGAGGAGGAATGGGATCTCTCGTCGTGCTCTTCATCGTCGGAGGCTGACGAGTTGGAGAGAGCCGAGCCAGAGTCGTACCCGCCTTGGAAACCGAACTCACTGCCATCTCCTGTGAGATGTGAGAAGAGTAAGTCAACGGGATCGTCCGGGAAACGGCGGCGGTTTCGGTTTAGAAAGTTCCTGCAAAGGTCGATCAGCGACGGGCATAAGTACTCATTGGGAAGTTGGGATCCGAGCAAGAAGAAGGAAGAAAAAGAGAAAGTAGATAACGCGAATGTAACGGCGTTAGCGACAGCGAAATCGAAGAAGAAACCTCAAAATGCGGGCGTAAAGGGAGCGACGACGGCGCACGAGGAGTTCTACTTGAGGAACAGAGCGTTAAAGGAAGAAGACAAGAGACGGTCTTATTTACCGTACAGGCAAGATCTGTTCGGCTTCTTCACCAATGTCTACGGCGTCACCAAAAAATTTCCATCTCTTTAGTTAATTTGTTAAATACTTTTAACAATAACAAAAAAAAAAACAGAAAAAAGGATTTTGAGTAGTTTTATTTTTTCTTTTGATAAATTAAATTTTCTTTATTATGTGAACAATTTTGTACTTCATAACCAAAAATTGTTAATAATTTTATATTCTTAAATATTTCCAAATATTAAATCTTGAGTTTGATTCTTTAAATATTTACATTAGAGTCTTTGTTAATTATTCAAATTGAATTATCAGTTTAGTTTTAATTAGTTGATTCATTGAATAATTTAATTGAAACGATTCAAATTCAACAATTAATCTTGAAATATTAATTTATTCAATAATTGATTTCTAAATTATTATATATTCATAAAATTTAGTCAGTATATGAAAAAGGGTTGCATAAAATAAATAATTTAAAACATATAAACAACTTGATTTTATATTATTATTAAGATTCAAATGTCTTAGTAAAAAGGTTGTTATAATCACATTATGTTTGGATGTTCTTATGATTAGGAATTGCATTTTAACGGATAGTCTATGAAATTTATTAATATAATCCTCAAAATGATGGGATGAAAGCATAGGAAATGATAACAATTAAAAAACTCATCAGATTAAGCTGGTTGGATAATAAAAATTTTGATCCGTCGAGGTTTGATTGTTAATTTTTCCATTTGATAGGTAAGAATAACCTCTTTTAATTATATTTAAGAATAGTATTAAATTTTGAATTTTATTTTTATTTAATCTATAGTCAATTTTGTGAAAATTTAATACTATTAAATCTTTTAAACTTTAAACTTCTTGTCTATCGATTTAAATTTTGATCGATTTTTAAACATTAATACATAGTACTTTATATGTAATAAATGTGACACATTAAAATGTTTTAAATATGTTTGGGGGTTGGGGTAACGAGAAGGTACAAATATTGTTGGGAAGGTGGCCTTGCCTTATGGACCAGTTTACCTATTTGATAACTACACTTGAAATTAATATCTAAAATTAAATTGATGGAAATATATTTTATTTATAATGGTGATTTTTCAGTTTAGGTGTGATGTTTACATGACCAATTGACCACAGTGGACCGCTACCTAATTATGTTGAACAAGGAAGAAGGTGGTTGACGCAAGTAATTATTTATACTTAAAAATCAAGACAACAAAGTTTTATAATCACGCTTTAACATATTATCTTTTAATTACGTAAATTTTAATAAAAATTTTGATAATTGTTAATAATTAATTAATTAATTTATTTATTTATAAAAAATATATGATTTATAGATTATTGTATTGATTTAAGTTGATTAGTACAATGATCATGTTTTTAAGAAGTAGTTTGATATTTCAATATATCAATTTTCTTAATTATGTGATATTTAATAAAATTTTTGATAATGTATTAATTAATGAAATTTGCATTTAACCAATCAATAATCTTAAATTAAATGATATATTAAATATAATATTTTGATGTCCAGCTAATTATACTTAAAAACTTAGTTCTACGTTCGTTTTTTTCAGAAAACTCCAAATATAATGAGGCAAATATGCAAAATAGTGGTGGGTCATTAACTCATTATGATTTCTAGATACCATAAAGTGTTTCCATTTCTTGGTACAGTTGTGCTTTTTAAATTTGGATATTTCCCCAACTGCAACATATATTTTTCACGTCGCTTTATCACCACAAAATTATAAGAAATTATAAAAATGAATAAAGGGATCTATATTTAGGAACATCAAATTTGGCAGCTCGGATCAGGGCCAATTATGGTAGCCTTAACTGAGCTACTGATTGGGCACGAGTTCATTTTGTGACCTGATCGTTATTTCAAAATTGACGTCGTTTTTAATGTTTTTCTTTTAAAAAATGGGGAGCCGCTCATGACCTTTTAGAGCCATAGGCCGGTCAAAGCCAGGGTCATACCCAGGTTCAACCTATTTCTGTTCGTCAGGTCACAGCCAGGGTTACGCTCTCCTGGCTCGGCCCATTGACATTCTTATCTATACTACTATAATTTAATTTTCCTTTAGGACTAGAGGGTGGAATGTGAGAACATTTACTACATTATTTATAAGTAAAAATGGATGAAATATAATAGGGTTTATATAATAATGGACAAACGTATTTTAAAAATTTTGAAGTTAGCCTTAATTATAAAAAAATTTAATGCATCCGATCCATAAAGTTTATCTTTTTGTGAGGATCTGAGGAAGGTCATAATGTACGCAACATTCTTTTTATATTTTATTAAATAAACTATTTTCGTAATTTAAACTTTTCACCTTACGATGAATATGAGCAGCTTTAGGATTAATTAACAACAACTAATACTTTAATTATTTTTTAATTTAATGCTAAATTTTTAAAAATTTTAATTTAGTGATTAATCTTTTAAATCTTGTATGATTCAAGTGAAACAACAGTTTTAGATATCAAGAAATGTCTATTTATTAATCACAATTATAAAATGAAAGTTATCAGAAAATAATTCTCTCGGGTCAACATATATATACTACACAGGTCCTAATTTAGATCCCACAGTTAAGGAATATGTAATAATTCTATACCAAAAATAAACAATTAGCTATATATAGACAAGCATGATGGGAGTGACATGAGTAGTATCCCATTAACCACATATTTCCTCCAATACTCCCCCTCAAGTTGGCGTATGGACATTGGAAATACCCAACTTGTGAAGAAGGTCAAGAAATTGATCTCATTCAAGCGCCTTGGTGAAAATATCAGCTAATTGGCATTGAGATGAGATAGACCGAGGAACCAAAGTTTGGAACTGCATGTGTTGACGAATAAAATGACAGTCAATCTCGATGTGTTTGGTTCGTTCATGAAAAACTAGATTTGCAGCAATATGTAGAGCTGCTTGATTGTCGCAAAACAATGGAACAGGTTGAGTAATAGGAATCTTGAGATCTTGTAAAAGACTGCGAAGCCAGATAATTTCACTAGAAGTGGTAGCCAGAGCTCTATATTCTGCTTTCCGCTGAGGACCGAGAGACCACTGATTGCTTCTTAGCTCTCCAAGAAATAGGAGATGATCCAAGGAAGATGATGAATCCGGTTGTGGAGCATCGTGTGGTAGGACACCTTGCCCAATCTGCATCACAATAAGCCCTAAGTGATAAAGGACCTGTTGAAGGAAATAAAAGTCCCTGTTCAGGAGAATTTTTGAGATAACGCAACACACGATAGGCTGCTTCCATGTGTGGTTGACGAGGAGCATGCATAAACTGGCTAAGTATATGAACAAAATAGCTAATGTCAGGTCCTGTAATAGTGAGATAGAGGAGTCTCCCAACTAGTCTTCTATATCGTTCAGGATCCGGATAAAGTTCACCATTATTGATTTGAAGTTTATGCTGATTTTCCATAGGAAAGGTAGAAGGTTTACTGCCCAACAAGCAGCTTTCTTTCAAAATGACTAAGGTGTATTTTCTCTGACAGATAGCAATGCCTAAAAGAGAGCGAGCTATTTCTATGCTAAGAAAGTATTTTAATTTGCCAAGATCCTTGATATGAAACTTGTGATCAAGATACCGTTTGAACTTATCGATATGAACATGATCGTTGCCAGTAATAATCACATCATCCACATAAATTAATGCAGCTAGGAATGATGAACCATTATTGAATATGAAAAGAGAATGGTCCGCATGTGATTGATGGAACCCAATGTCGAGTAATGCTGCAGTGAATTTTTGATACCAATTTCGAGATGCCTGTCGTAGACCATATAAAGACTTTCGAAGATGACAAACGCGTGTCTCCCCCTGTTTAGCAAACCCTTGAGGAATTTTCATGTATACCTCTTCATGCAAATCCCCGTGGAGAAAAGCATTATTTACATCCAACTGATAGAGTGGCCAATTTTGGACAGAAGCAATTGCTAACAAACAACGAACTGTAACCAATTTTGCTACTGGTGCAAATGTCTCATGAAAATCCACCCCCTCTATTTGTGTAAATCCTTTGGCCACTAGTCGTGCTTTGAATCTCCCAATGCTACCATCAGGATTGTGTTTCACCTTATATACCCATTTGGAGTCAATAACACGTTTCTCTTTTGGTAAAGGAGCCAACACCCAAGTATGATTAGCTTCTAAGGCCTTAATCTCTTTTGTCATGACATCTCTCCAATGCTTATGTTTAACAGCCTGAGAAAAGTTTTTAGGCTCATCTACAGAAGAGATGGCCACTAGAAAAGCATGATGAGCATGAGATAACTTAGAATATGAAATAGTGTTAAATAAAGGGTGTACCGTTGAATTAGCCGAAGGATTGGGAGCATGAGATGGCGAGTTGTCTGTGGAGAGAGAGGGTGGTAGCTGAACATCAAATCCTTTAAGTCGCGTGGACACCATGCGATTTCGCTGTGGTCGGGCATGTTGTAAACTTTCATGATTGTTCACCGAAATATTTGGTTCCTCATCAGAAATTAATGGTGAAACTTTAGGTCTATTGGATTGCTGCATGGAGTCATCATTCTGTGTGTCCAAGTCATGCACAATATTTGATCCAATTTTCCCGTGACCATTAGGTTGAGATGGACTTGCAGATTGTGATCCATGAGATTCTTTGCCCAGAGTTTGATACAAGTTAGGCAGTGTAACTAGTGGATTGGATTGCTCAGCTAGCTCTCTTTGTTGAACACAAAAGTCAATTGATCTAGGTCGTTGTGTGGTAGAAGAAAATGGAAAAATGTCTTCAAGAAAACGGACATCTCGAGACACATAAATATGCCCTTTGTCCATGTCAAACACTTTGTATCCCTTCTGGCCATGAGGATATCCAACAAAAATTCCTGGTTGTGAACGTGGCGCAAACTTGTCTTGTGGCTTGCTGTTAACATGTGCATAACATAGAAATCCAAAAGTACGTAAATGATCATAGTTAGGTACCTTATTGAACATCAATTCATATGGAGTCTTATTCTTTAAGACAACAAGTGGCATTCGATTAATCAAATATGCTGCTGTGAGAACACATTCTCCCCAAAATTTAAGAGAAAGATTTGCTTGAAATCGAATTGCCCTTGCAACCTCTAACAAGTGTCGATGTTTTCGCTCCACAACTCCATTTTGTTGTGGTGTATCTGTGCAACTAGATTGTTTATCCATGCCATGCTCAATGTAATGCGCCAAAAGATCACTGTGACAAAACTCAAGCCCATTATCAGTCTGGAAGATTTTTATATGACAACCAAATTGTGTATTTACCCATTTAAAGAAATAGAGTAAATACTTGCGTGCTTCATATTTAAACTTCATGAGAAAAACCCAAGTGGTTCTACTGTAATCATCCACCAATGTCAAGAAATATCGTGCATTAGATAAAGAAGCAGTATTGTAAGGTCCCCAAATATCACAATGAAGTAAATCAAAAATGTGTGTAGTTTTGTTCATATAAATTGGAAAAGGCAATCGGGTATGTTTTGCTCTACAACAAGCATCACAAAAGACCTCATGCATTTTATTCTTAGCAATAGATAAGTTTGGGATAAGAGGAAGTCGATCCATTGGTAGGTGCCCAAGTCTCTGGTGCCATAAACTAGATGTGCTTGAGCCAGTAGTAGCTAGTGCTTTTCCCACCCCTCTTATCTCCAGGTAGTACAACTCATCTCGAACTCTACCCACTCCAATCGGCGTCATCGAGGCTAAGTCCTGTATGATACAAAAATCCGGCCAAAAAATTGGTGCACAGTTCAAGTCCTTACATAACTTCCGCACCGATAACAAATTAAAGCAAAAGCCTTGTGCGTCAAGAACATTTTTTAAAACTAGTTGCTTGCTTAAAGCAACAGTACCAATATCTTGAACAGGTACAGTGTCACCATTGGGTATTTGGAGAGGTGAGATTTTTGGATTCATAATAGGATCAGATAAAAGTTTAACATCACATGAGATGTGATCTGTTACCCCTGTGTCAATTACCCAAAGTTGTTCTTTCTTACCAGAGATATTATTCACCAAATTTGCAGAAGGTGGTTTCGTATCATTGCCAAGTAATGCCATAAGCTGCTCATGTTGCTTGGGTGTAAGTTTAGGGACTGTTGGTGTTGGTCCATTTGAGTCAACGGTACCGGCAAATGAGCTAGAAGCAGAATCCGATGTGTTTCGACAACCGCGGTTGCCTCCTTTACCTCTTGACGATCCTCCTCGAGACCTTTTATGCCAATTTTCTGGATATCCATTCAACAGAAAACAGTTTTCACGAATATGATTTGTTTTGTGACAGTAGCTGCAACGTCGCTGGTTGCCATCCTTTTCACTGTTATTAAGATGGATCTTTGGATTTTCACCTCGTGCTAGCAAGGTAGTCGCCTCAATAACCGGAGTACGTGAAGATGTTATGATCTTTTTCTTTTCTTCTTGGGCTGTGACAGCATAAACTCGTCCTAATGTTGGCAAGGGATCAATACTTAACACTTGAGACCTTACCGTTGCAAAAGAGTCATCCAAGCCCATGAGAAAATCATAAACCTTTTCTTGTTCACGCATCTCCTGCATTTTCTTTGCTGCCCCACACTTACATCCACATGAACAAATTGGAATCGGATGAAGAGCTTGTAGTTCTTGCCAAACTGCCTTCAATCTCCCATAGTATGTGGATATGGATGCTCTCTCTTGTTGTAAAAGGGCAATGGTCCGCTTCAAATCATACACTCGAGGAGCCAATCCTTGGGTAAAGCGTTCTTCAAAATCCATCCAAACTTCTTTGGCAGTATCGGCATGTGCTGCACTGGATTGTAGATCTTTGTCAAGCGCATTGGTGAGCCATGACAACACGATTGCATTGCATTGAACCCATGACTGAAAATCCGAGGATTGGACGTCCGGCTTAGCGATTGAGCCATCTACAAAACCTGCCTTGTTTTTTCCTGCAAGAGCATTCAACATGGTTTTGCGCCATGTGAAGTAATTTTCACCATTTTCATTGAGTGGATGGGTCACGAATATAAGCCCTGGGTGATCAGAATGATGCAAGTAGTAAGGTGATTTAGGATCAGTGGTGTTTGTTGTTGCAACTCCGTCACTCATGCTTGGAAAATGATAACAAGGTCACGGGACTATCTCTGATACCATAAAAGATAAAAGTTATCAGAAAATAATTCTCTCTTGTATTTTACTATTAAGAGATGTCAAAATATATATACTACACAGGTCCTAATTTAGATCCCACAGTTAAGGGATATGTAATAATTCTATACCAAATATAAACAATTAGCTATATACAGACAAGCATGATGGGAGTGATATGAGTAGTATCCCATTAACCACGATATTTCCTCCAATACTCCCCCTCAAGTTGGCGTATGGACATTGGAAATACCCAACTTGTGAAGGAGGTCAAGAAATCGATCTCGTCCAAGCGCCTTGGTGAAAATATCAGCTAATTGGCATTGAGATGAGATAGACCGAGGAACCAAAGTTTGGGACTGCATGTGTTGACGAACAAAATGACAGTTGATCTCGATGTGCTTGGTTCGTTCATGAAAAACTGGATTTGCAGCAATATGTAGAGCTGCTTGATTGTCGCAAAACAATGGAACAGGTTGAGTAATAGGAATCTTGAGATCTTGTAAAAGACTGCGAAGCCAGATAATTTCACTAGAAGTGGTAGCCAGAGCTCTATATTCTGCTTTCCGCTGAGGACCGAGAGACCACTGATTGCTTCTTAGCTCTCCAAGAAATAGGAGATGATCCAAGGAAGATGATGAATCCGGTTGTGGAGCATCGTGTGGTAGGACACCTTGCCCAATCTGCATCACAATAAGCCCTAAGTGATAAAGGACCTGTTGAAGGAAATAAAAGTCCCTGTTCAGGAGAATTTTTGAGATAACGCAACACACGATAGGCTGCTTCCATGTGTGGTTGACGAGGAGCATGCATAAACTGGCTAAGTATATGAACAAAATAGCTAATGTCAGGTCCTGTAATAGTGAGATAGAGGAGTCTCCCAACTAGTCTTCTATATCGTTCAGGATCCGGATAAAGTTCACCATTATTGATTTGAAGTTTATGCTGATTTTCCATAGGAAAGGTAGAAGGTTTACTGCCCAACAAGCAGCTTTCTTTCAAAATGACTAAGGTGTATTTTCTCTGACAGATAGCAATGCCTAAAAGAGAGCGAGCTATTTCTATGCTAAGAAAGTATTTTAATTTGCCAAGATCCTTGATATGAAACTTGTGATCAAGATACCGTTTGAACTTATCGATATGAACATGATCGTTGCCAGTAATAATCACATCATCCACATAAATTAATGCAGCTAGGAATGATGAACCATTATTGAATATGAAAAGAGAATGGTCCGCATGTGATTGATGGAACCCAATGTCGAGTAATGCTGCAGTGAATTTTTGATACCAATTTCGAGATGCCTGTCGTAGACCATATAAAGACTTTCGAAGATGACAAACGCGTGTCTCCCCCTGTTTAGCAAACCCTTGAGGAATTTTCATGTATACCTCTTCATGCAAATCCCCGTGGAGAAAAGCATTATTTACATCCAACTGATAGAGTGGCCAATTTTGGACAGAAGCAATTGCTAACAAACAACGAACTGTAACCAATTTTGCTACTGGTGCAAATGTCTCATGAAAATCCACCCCCTCTATTTGTGTAAATCCTTTGGCCACTAGTCGTGCTTTGAATCTCCCAATGCTACCATCAGGATTGTGTTTCACCTTATATACCCATTTGGAGTCAATAACACGTTTCTCTTTTGGTAAAGGAGCCAACACCCAAGTATGATTAGCTTCTAAGGCCTTAATCTCTTTTGTCATGACATCTCTCCAATGCTTATGTTTAACAGCCTGAGAAAAGTTTTTAGGCTCATCTACAGAAGAGATGGCCACTAGAAAAGCATGATGAGCATGAGATAACTTAGAATATGAAATAGTGTTAAATAAAGGGTGTACCGTTGAATTAGCCGAAGGATTGGGAGCATGAGATGGCGAGTTGTCTGTGGAGAGAGAGGGTGGTAGCTGAACATCAAATCCTTTAAGTCGCGTGGACACCATGCGATTTCGCTGTGGTCGGGCATGTTGTAAACTTTCATGATTGTTCACCGAAATATTTGGTTCCTCATCAGAAATTAATGGTGAAACTTTAGGTCTATTGGATTGCTGCATGGAGTCATCATTCTGTGTGTCCAAGTCATGCACAATATTTGATCCAATTTTCCCGTGACCATTAGGTTGAGATGGACTTGCAGATTGTGATCCATGAGATTCTTTGCCCAGAGTTTGATACAAGTTAGGCAGTGTAACTAGTGGATTGGATTGCTCAGCTAGCTCTCTTTGTTGAACACAAAAGTCAATTGATCTAGGTCGTTGTGTGGTAGAAGAAAATGGAAAAATGTCTTCAAGAAAACGGACATCTCGAGACACATAAATATGCCCTTTGTCCATGTCAAACACTTTGTATCCCTTCTGGCCATGAGGATATCCAACAAAAATTCCTGGTTGTGAACGTGGCGCAAACTTGTCTTGTGGCTTGCTGTTAACATGTGCATAACATAGAAATCCAAAAGTACGTAAATGATCATAGTTAGGTACCTTATTGAACATCAATTCATATGGAGTCTTATTCTTTAAGACAACAAGTGGCATTCGATTAATCAAATATGCTGCTGTGAGAACACATTCTCCCCAAAATTTAAGAGAAAGATTTGCTTGAAATCGAATTGCCCTTGCAACCTCTAACAAGTGTCGATGTTTTCGCTCCACAACTCCATTTTGTTGTGGTGTATCTGTGCAACTAGATTGTTTATCCATGCCATGCTCAATGTAATGCGCCAAAAGATCACTGTGACAAAACTCAAGCCCATTATCAGTCTGGAAGATTTTTATATGACAACCAAATTGTGTATTTACCCATTTAAAGAAATAGAGTAAATACTTGCGTGCTTCATATTTAAACTTCATGAGAAAAACCCAAGTGGTTCTACTGTAATCATCCACCAATGTCAAGAAATATCGTGCATTAGATAAAGAAGCAGTATTGTAAGGTCCCCAAATATCACAATGAAGTAAATCAAAAATGTGTGTAGTTTTGTTCATATAAATTGGAAAAGGCAATCGGGTATGTTTTGCTCTACAACAAGCATCACAAAAGACCTCATGCATTTTATTCTTAGCAATAGATAAGTTTGGGATAAGAGGAAGTCGATCCATTGGTAGGTGCCCAAGTCTCTGGTGCCATAAACTAGATGTGCTTGAGCCAGTAGTAGCTAGTGCTTTTCCCACCCCTCTTATCTCCAGGTAGTACAACTCATCTCGAACTCTACCCACTCCAATCGGCGTCATCGAGGCTAAGTCCTGTATGATACAAAAATCCGGCCAAAAAATTGGTGCACAGTTCAAGTCCTTACATAACTTCCGCACCGATAACAAATTAAAGCAAAAGCCTTGTGCGTCAAGAACATTTTTTAAAACTAGTTGCTTGCTTAAAGCAACAGTACCAATATCTTGAACAGGTACAGTGTCACCATTGGGTATTTGGAGAGGTGAGATTTTTGGATTCATAATAGGATCAGATAAAAGTTTAACATCACATGAGATGTGATCTGTTACCCCTGTGTCAATTACCCAAAGTTGTTCTTTCTTACCAGAGATATTATTCACCAAATTTGCAGAAGGTGGTTTCGTATCATTGCCAAGTAATGCCATAAGCTGCTCATGTTGCTTGGGTGTAAGTTTAGGGACTGTTGGTGTTGGTCCATTTGAGTCAACGGTACCGGCAAATGAGCTAGAAGCAGAATCCGATGTGTTTCGACAACCGCGGTTGCCTCCTTTACCTCTTGACGATCCTCCTCGAGACCTTTTATGCCAATTTTCTGGATATCCATTCAACAGAAAACAGTTTTCACGAATATGATTTGTTTTGTGACAGTAGCTGCAACGTCGCTGGTTGCCATCCTTTTCACTGTTATTAAGATGGATCTTTGGATTTTCACCTCGTGCTAGCAAGGTAGTCGCCTCAATAACCGGAGTACGTGAAGATGTTATGATCTTTTTCTTTTCTTCTTGGGCTGTGACAGCATAAACTCGTCCTAATGTTGGCAAGGGATCAATACTTAACACTTGAGACCTTACCGTTGCAAAAGAGTCATCCAAGCCCATGAGAAAATCATAAACCTTTTCTTGTTCACGCATCTCCTGCATTTTCTTTGCTGCCCCACACTTACATCCACATGAACAAATTGGAATCGGATGAAGAGCTTGTAGTTCTTGCCAAACTGCCTTCAATCTCCCATAGTATGTGGATATGGATGCTTTCTCTTATTGTAAAAGGGCAATGGTTCGCTTCAAATCATACACTCGAGGAGCCAATCCTTGGGTAAAGCGTTCTTCAAAATCCATCCAAACTAGAAGTATGTAGACATTGGATCGTA
>JANSVB020140229.1:0-14449 GCA_025504935.2 Erythroxylum haughtii
TCTTATAATAATTAATTATTATAATTTAATTTATATTAATTTTTATAATTCAAAATATATTTTCATTTGAGGAAAGAGGTTATCTAATAAAAATTTATTATTTGGTAATTTCATATTTCATTTACCTTTAGTTAATTAAATTAGTGAATTTTTATTTAGTACAGAAATATACACATATTGTTGTCAATATCTTTTCATTAAAAAAATTAAAAATTGAGCATAAATTTTTAGTTTACAATCTAACTTGAAAAGTTAAATATAACAAGAGATGCTAAAAGCTCAAAAACCGAAAATGAAAGCTAATATATTGTGACTTTTATGGAAATAACATTAAAAACAAGGGATTATAAGCCAATATACATAGAATTTTCTCCTAGTACTTGGATGCAGATTTGTTCTGCACTCATACGAGAAACATTCTTCGGTAAATTTTCTTGTTCTTCTTGCAATTTTTTCATTTCAACCTGTTATCTAAAAATCAGAAAATTTGTTCATTTTAAATATAACGATGATACATAATCTAAATGAGGTTGCAGTAAAGAATCTTTATCTAATTTTTTGCAAAAGAAATATGAGAATTTTTCTCATTCGGCTTTACTAAAACATCATCTTGGAAATTTGTGTCAATCTGATGATGTAATTTTGACACATCGCCAGAGACATGATTGCTTCATAGTCTCATTTGAAACCCAAGACGAAAAAGCAGATTGAAAGGGAGAATTAGAGATTAAAAGAAAAGATTGTTGATATCATATGGAGAAAGTGAAGGAAAGGCATTGAAGAATCTCTAAATACATGAGAAAGGCCTGAGATTAGCAAATTTATGAAAAAGAGATTTTGACCTCTTTTTTCCCCTAATGTCATTATTTTCATTATGCCTAGTAGGCCTCTTTTCTAAGTAACATCTTAATACATATGTTATTTATCAATATTATTACATAGCAAAATAAAATATTAATGAAGGACTATATTGTTCTGTTGATTAATATGTTATCAATTACTAATAAAGTATGATAAATTAATATAATATTACATATTAATAGAATAAAAATAAAATTGCATATTAAAATTTATTTATACTTTTTCATAAAATTAATGAGATATAACTATGATAAATAAACAAAACAAAAAGAAGTTTTATATTTTTATTTATTAATATTAAGTAACTTCATTTGTAATAAAATAAATTAAGACTTATATTTTCAAGTCTCCATTTCCATTGTTTTTTAATTTAATTTAAATACTGGACCTGGACCAAGCACCAATTATGGTTGCTCAATTGGATAAACCCTCCGTTATCTAATGGTGAAGATAGTTCCGTCACTAGTATAGCTATCTATTAATTTACACCTGCGACTAGGGTTTCCTTAGCTGCAGCTTGGGGTTTTCTTTGCTTTCAGAGATTCATTCAACATCTTCAACAATGGTGAGCGCGAATCTCTCGTATATTATCCCTATCCTTTAAGCAATAATAGAAATTTTGTTTGCCATACTATTCAGTTTTTTGTTTGTGTATTTTCTTTGAAACCTTGGCTGCTTAGATTTTCTGTTCTTTATAGCTTTTAAGGTTATAGGATTTCGTTTTCTATGTTGGTCGCGTGGTCATTAGGTATTCTTGGAGTGTTAATCGTGTTATGTCCCTCTTCACTATAGCTAATGATTCTTGTTGTATTAATTTTGGTTGCGATTCGTGATTTGGATTTAGGTTCTCCAAAATGACATTGATCTGTTGAATCCACCGGCAGAGTTGGAGAAAAGAAAACAGAAGCTCAAGAGACTGGTTCAGTCTCCCAATTCCTTCTTCATGGTATTATCTTTTATCCAACTAATTTTTTAAATAAAATTCCTTCTCATTATATTTTGCTTCTTTTTGTAAACTTTGAAGCAAGTTATTCGATATGGTAACTGCTTGCTAATCTGTTTGTTCATTTATGTTTTTCACTAATATTGAAGGACGTGAAATGACAGGGTTGCTTTAACATGTAAGTAGTGTGGATTTTTAATTTAAATGATAATTTGGATTTGGGTATTTCTTCTACAAACATTTAAACGTTCTGATTTTTAATGCAGAACTACTGTCTTCAGCCACTCTCAAACTGTTGTGGTTTGCGGAAATTGTCAGACTGTTTTATGCCAACCTACTGGAGGCCGTGCAAGGCTCACTGAGGGATGCTCTTTCAGGAAGAAGGGAGATTGACTCAACTGCTACTAATCCTCTTACGTTTCCTTTAAGATGGGAGAGTTTGATGGCTTTAAGATATGGATTTTGGTTTTAGTGTAGTGGATTTTGCTATATCATAATGTTAATACATTAATATTGGTTCCAATAGTATCTTGGAGGTTGTTATGCATTCAATTAATGCGTTGTCTTGAGTTGTTATCAAATTTCTTTTGTCAGTCACCGGGATATCCATTATGTTTTTGAGAGGTTTTCTATAGGTTCCTTGTTTGTTCTTTTTAACTTTCACATCAGTGAGAATGGTTTTACACAAGTCATGTTAATTGTTTCACAGCTTCACATGTATGATAAGTGAACCTTTCCCAAGTTATTGCCATGGCTGAATATTTTACTTTTTATCTGTTGCTAGTTGCAGTAGTGTTCATTTATTGTTCTTGAAATCAAGGTGATTTGGTGTTGCTGCAGTTTTTCCTTTATTTAACTGTGTCATGTTGAGTCTGAATCTTGACGGGAATGAGGATGTGCTCACCAACAGCCAAGATGAGCTGTCCTGATTTGTCTATGTAATTGAGGACTTTTGAGTTGATGTACTTAGGCCTACATTGTTTTTGTATAATATGGTTTGTTGCACCGCTAGGTTTCTTTCCCAAGTATTTTAAAGCGACTTTAGGGTTCCGCCCTATGGTTAATCTGTAGAGGACAGAAGGTTGTACGGTCTTGTTCCCAGCTATAGTAGTTGTTGCACCGCCCTATGGTTTGTTGATACAATTGGGCATTGCGGTTGTGCCTTGTCCTCAACAGGAGCCATACTAAATGGTTTAATTCTTTAATTTAGAGGAGGGTCATGGATATCTTGCGTCTTCAAGATAAACAAGTGTATACAGATCCGGTCGTAGCTGCAGTAGTGTAGCCTGGATTGAGTCATGACGAAGAGTGATGTTCTGGTAATTAACGACTTTAAAGGCTCGCATTAGTATTTGGAAATTGAATCCAAGCCGATAAGAGTGTCAAATCAGAATATTTTGTGTACGAGACTTTCTACGAACGAACAAAACAGCTTCATTTTACATCCCAAAGATAGCATTTGTACATTTTACAGAAGGTAGAAAGCTGTCGTGGGAAAAATCTTCATTTTGTTTGAGTTCGAATTTTTTTGGGTTTCCATATTTTTGAAGGTATCGTCCAAAATAATTGGGAGCTGAATAGCAGCCCCTACCTCCTTTCTGAGATCGGTGCATGGTGAGCGTTTCCCCAAGATAGCAGTTTTATTCGTTCCCTTCTCACCATTAAAGGTGTAGAGACAGCTCGAAAATACCTCATCATTGATATTTACTTGGCTAATTTCAAAAGGCGCTGCTTTGCCATCACAGTATATTGGACGCATCACTATTACGAGTAATGCTCACACATAATATTGAATTTCAAGCTATCCTTGTGCAATATTTAATTTTTTTAAGCAACTAATTATTATTTAGATTTTGAGAAAAAGTGTAATAAAAATAGATAATCGTCAAATATAGTTAGGCGGATCAACCATCAACATAGGGCTATGCATTTTGCTTAATTACATTCGTCTTTACAAATAACGGTAAGCCCAAGAGCAACTCAACCTACCAAGTTAAGGGGGTTGTTTGCGAGCCGTTGTTTCGCAGTGTAGGAACTCTCCATCTCTTCCTGCATTTCAAGTGGCTTAAGTTAGTGTAAGTGTAGAGCAAACTACCACCTCTAACCCCTCATATTCCCACCCATAGCCATAATATAAAGAAGTTAGAAATGCCAATAGGGAACTCCTCACAAGGGTATTAATCACTTCTCTGAGTAGAATAATAAAGTAAGGATAAAGTGTAAAGTGCATTATGATCCCCATGATTCTCATGATTTCTGAAAACATTTCCATAATTTGAATTTGATCTCAAAGGTTCGGTTCTTATGATCTGATGATTAATGAAACGGTGGTTAAGGCTACATGGCATGGGCATAGAACCAGGCAGGCAAGGCTATAGCACGCTGTCAGTAGAGGAGACTTAACTGAGACTCCGACTTCCAAAAGGAATGGTCATAAAGTTGATGCTTGATATGTATTTCATGTTTTTCCTCTGAAAGTAAAACAACAAAGCTAAACTAAATAGCTTTGATTCCAGAGAGTACAGGATAGGATATCATGCAATAATTGAACTAGTGAAGCATGCCTGTGCACGGCATGATCCCAAATCTCCACACACATTCCTCTGTATTCAAAAGGGAGCTAGAGCTCTCGCGGCAAAGAAGTGCGACATTAGGTATTCAAAGAAGATGGTTTAAAGATTTGAGAATTTTAACATTTGGATGGTATTCAAGCAGCTGTAGGATGGAAAATACCTTGCAAGATTTTAGGAGAGGTTGCAGGAATGATGATCTGAAAAACCTGATTGATTCTCCAAGAGATGTTCTATCCCATTCTGCAATCCAAACATATCTCTGAGATTTTGTTTGAACCATAACATAGTCATCAAAAAGGTGGATCTCAGTACAAGATCATATGAATTAAAATGTATTCCAGAACTATTTCTTAAACTATAAATTTTTCACAAGAGTAATAACTAACAGTCTTTCGTAGGTATTCCTTCATTATATCCTTTCGCAAGAGTAATAACTGACAGTCTTTTGTAGGTATTCCTTCATTAAATCCCGAGTATGTTCATCACTATATTATTGTTTCATATTCTGGTTATTCCAACAAAAACCCAAATGTAATCGAAGGATTATGCTAACTTACCATCAATACCATCTATTTTATGTCCTCCCCTGTTAAGTTCTTCAAAAAGCTGCAAATCCAGAAATTATGTAAGAATTCAAAGCAAACTTTAGAGCCAACTGGCCCGTGTTTACCCATAACAGATGGAAGAATTTTCCATCTACGGAATCAATTTCATGGAGAATGGGACAGAGGAGGTCTGTTGCTGCCTGACCTCAGAAAGTGTTGGCACATTGGTAGGATCAAATTCATCACAATGAATAGGGTCAATTGGTACGCAAACACGGCCTGGATCAAAGAGACTAATTTAGCAGCAAGAATAATCCGCATCCGTTTCATAATTAAAAGTTCAAAAAAATAAAAATAAAAAAGTGGTCTGCCAAGTATATTTGACAAAGATGTTCAACTTAAAGAATAGTAGTGATAACCATAGTAGTGGTCACATGAAATGACTCCCATTAAAGGAACATGTATGAAAACTCGACAATTTGAAATTAGAGCAAGCAAAATTCACGACATTTGGATTAGGAATTACCCACCTGTTTTTGGATGTATACAAAATGGTGCCTTCAGCAAATGGTTCATGTGCTTAGAAACCTAAAAGTGCAAGCAGAAAGATTCAAAACCCTCAATTTACAATGGACAATCCCAAGGAGGTTTTACTGTTGGAGACAAAAACAAAGAAGTGGTAGGTTATGTTGCACAGACCTCCATATCAAGTCTAGGATAGGTAAAGGAGAAAACAATTTCTTCAACGCATCGCCGCAGCCCTTCTGCCTGATGTGAGTGGAAAAGTAACATAAATCAAGAAGTAAAGAACAATTGCATTTCAATAGCTATTATATTAGTATTAGAAAATTGGTATCCTAGAGTGACTAAAAAGCTATCAATTGCATGTTGGTATCAACTATTATCAAAATAGTTGATAGAATTCTCTTGCATCATCATAAGTACAATGTCTATGGTAATTTTCCTTTTTCTGCACGAGTGATGATCTTAACCCCCAGCAATAGAAGCAGAAGATGAGACTGAGTCATGTTTCAGGAATGTCAACTTTTATTCTGAGGCACTTCAGTTCATTTCAATGCTTCTTCAACGCTCATTTTCTATATAGGCTTTAAAATCATTTCCACCTAGGGGTCATCAAATCCCTGATGATTTTAATGTCCTTTTTAATATGAGAAAATCTCCACAAAAAGCTGACTAATATGTTTCTATAGTTCCTTCTGATGTTTCCCTAAATCAGTATGGCTACTTAAGTTCGAGTAACATTAGTTAGTTTCCTCTATCTTTTAGTCGCCGTAATTATCCTCAATATGAACCATACTCTCCCTACTGATGATGTTACAAGTTCCAGATAGTTGTATGTACAACACATATAACTTCAGTGTAGTTACCATGGTTGATATCATCGACACTTACACAAAGCTAATGACCTAATAATGGAGGCGTTCACTATCTGTCAAAAGGTGAGTCATTTCAGACAAATTAAGAAGCAGAAAGGCTTCTTCACCTTCTGTTTTCCAGACTGCAAACTATGTTTTAGCTGCTCCCACCTAACAAGATTAATGTCTTCCTTCAAATTGGAGGATCGCTTATTGCTGTGCCACTTCCCACGAAGCTCAGAAGTGACAGCTGCATAAATAGGGAGCATTAATTACTAAATGTAGGACAATAAAAAGTAAAAGATCTACTGGGAAAGATCATGGATACATTCATCTGGAATCATCTCCAAAATCTTCTCGTATCTCTCCTCATCTGAAAACAATTGCTGACAAGGAAGCAATTTTGTCTCAAAGAAATCCCGAAGAACTTCAGAATATGATCTCCTGCAGTGTTTCCTGTCTTAGTACAAGAAATTGGATCCCACAGTAGAAAGAAATGTATTTAATGAAAAAACAAATAATAGTACTTACGCAAGGAATGGGTGAAGAGCTGGACCACTCAAAGAGATCTTTTTGTTACTATTTTCATTGCCCTGATAACAACAATTCATTTTTTCCATTAAGGAATACTTCACAAACCAGTTATGAAAACTATTGCCATACTTAGGCCATATATTGTAAGAAAAACTAAGAATATTAAGTTGTTATTTAGGTTATAGAACAATACCTGGTATACTCTAAAATAATCAGCAATGGCTGCCCTCTGTTCATTATTTAACCTGAAGCAGTAATAGCAACACACTTGCACTAATAAATCACAACAAAAGCACAAAACTAGAAGAACTTATTTATGCCTCCAAGCTAAATTACCTTCTTGCTTTTGCATCACAAACCCAACAATGGACTCCACGCCGACCACTATAAACCCAGAGAATATGGTTGAAACCAAAATCATCTGCATCATGGAAAGCAGATTAAAACAACCAGAAATAGTTTAGGTATAGCATGTCACCATTTATAAGGCATGAAGAAATCCTTACCCAATCCCCTCCCCATCCCACAACCTGTAGGCAACCCCAAGTCAATGCATCTACTTGTAAAATTAACTATAAGATTCAGGTTGAAAACGTGAAACAGGAAAAGAAAATCAGAACACATGATACAAATATCATTAGTGACTACCTGAAGGTTTTGTATAAGAGGGAAAAAAGAAATGCACACGTTGACTTCTGTTCAACAATGTAAGGGAGACTAATTTGCTGTGCTTGCATTAGCTCTATCCCACATAAACCCCACCCCAATTTTCAGGAGGAAAAAAAAAACTCATAGAAACTTTAGACCTATGCTCTAAACAGCTTCAAAATGGAGTGAAAAACATATCCTATAAGAATTAGGCCACGAACATACAAAGATGAGAATAATAGGATCTTAGGGTATCACCTACCTCTGAGTGCAGTATCAACTACTTTTATAGCAACAGTCATCAAAGGCCAGCAGTCCAGGCAAACATCAGCTCCTGAGCAGCAGTATCGTATATCATCATAGTCTGTAATATCCTGGTTCGAGCACACAGAAGTCAAAAACTAATTGGCCAATGAGATGCATAATTAGGTTCACAATAAAATGTTTGACAAGACTAATGACTTACAATATCGAAAACTAGCTCCCTTTCCACCGGGGTGAAAACCTTGTCATTGCTTTGAGCATAGGCATGTCTCTTGGCTGGCTGCAGCAAACAATATACCAGGAAGTATGAAGAAGGTGCCATCAAACAAACTAAAACGTTACTCTTGGAAGCTGAAAAGTTGAAGCCTCTCAAGTGATTTTGAGATGGAAAGTAATTAAACCAGCATACATTCGCAAGAAAAGGTGGCATACTCAGCTTTGTAAATAGATCCAGACCATATTAATGTAATTGAAGCATTAATTGCATTCAAACTCAAAAATTCAGAAAGGGAATTGGCTGTCAGATCTCAAGCACAAAAGTAGGTCCATAAACTGAAAAATCCCCACAAAATAAAACCTGAAAGGGTGGTAAATTAAAATCTTACATCAACACTGTAAACAGGACCGATGTCAATTTTGAAAGGACATTTGTCTTAGATAGAATTTTCCAGCTCAGAAAGAGTGCTGAAAGATTGAAATCGAAGATAAATGTCATTTTGAAGCGTGAAAGAAAATTCTCTACGCCCAACATAGGATTTATCACAGGCAGGATGCTTCCCATCTGCACGCAAGAAATTAATAAACAATATAGGAAAAATCAATTTTAAACATAAAAGATTCAAGGCCATACACACTAGAGAAAGAGAAATGTCTAAATCACCATTTCCATAGGACATCCACTTGAAAAGATCAGCATGAGGGAAAAGTTTACCTGCCATCACCGAACAGAAAACCTCCAGTTAGGTCAAAAAAGAGCACAGGAATCACATCAGATGACTAGAACAGAAAAGAGAAGGAGAAGAATTTGGTATACCATAGTAAAGTTTAAGCAAATTAGGGTTGAAATCATTGGAGATGCCACCACCCACCGAGCCCATGGAAGCAGAAGGATCACTAGCACGAGTCGGAAAGCACCAAACAAACACAAATCAAACAAACCAATAACAAAACAAGTTCAAAGAGATGTCAATTTAACTCAAAACCCAGTCAAAGAATAATTAAAAAAATCAAAAAATCCCTATATCAGTAAATTTGAAACTTGTGCTCCCTTAGCACTTGTTGAACCCAAGTTTTCGATTCCTTGAAGAGAACATCTTTTCAGTCAGTTAAAGTAGTTGTGCACTCTCAAAATAAGATGGGACATTTTGCCAATAGATTCATGAAAAAAAAATCCAAAATTTTGGTTCAAGATCTAAACCAAAAACTTGAGCCAAAACCTAGATCTGGATTGAAGACCAAGCAACAAAGATATCCAAAGAGAACATAAATAAAAAGGAAGATAGATGATTGTAGAAGCCCAAAGTAAAAGAAAAAGAAGGGGAGACTTAGATGAAGCAAAGAGACGAGATTGAAATGAAAGCAGGCTTACAACGTAGTAGGAAGGGGGGAAATCATAAGATACTCTCAAATCATCAATTCAAATGTATCAAGAATATCCAGATACAATGTCAAAATCAAGTACATTACACGAGGAAACACCACATATCTGTAATTATATGCTAGATTATACCACTGAAAGCGAGAAAAAACTATGATCCGAAGACAAACTAGGAAAAGGACATCCTAACTCAATTATAGCTCCATGATCAATGAATCTATTTGGCATAAGCGATCTTTTAAACTTGCATACTTTGATTGACGCTTAGCATTGTTAAATTGGAGGCAAATCAAGGACATCGTCCGCTTCAGAAGACGAAGGTGCTTCAAATCTCATACGAGGCATAATCTAAGTAATAATCAAGCATCAAAATGTTTTCATTAATCTCAAACCAAACAGAACAATTTATTATTTAATTAGATTTAGAACAGGTAAACATAATTGGCAAACATAAAATCCTATAGTAATATAAATCCAACAGTCATAAGTTGAACAAACATTCATTTTAAATATAAATCCTTTAATAAATAATAATATCAATATTTAATATGAAAGAGACTATTACTAAGAGTAAAGACATCCCTATACCGCCCCCAACCCCAGCTCCCACCTAAAGAGGAAAGAAGAAGAGAAAGAAACAGAAGAACCGTAAAACTCTAAAAGATAACTAATTTGTACTGATTAAGGTGTGCACGAGATTCTATCAGCGCCAATAAATGAAATTATATTAGGGTTTTTGACATTGAGCCCAAATTATAAAACTTTCAAACTGACCCAGAAACAAACTAAATGCATTACTAATAAAGACCATAGACAAATCCCTCAACTTGAGCTACCCAAAAGAAAAATTAAAACAGCAAACCTAAGCCAAGCAAAATGGAAACGGAATCACAGGTTAGCATTTGCAGCGAAAGGGAAAAGGCAAACGAAAAAAGATACGGAAGAAGTTAAAAGACCTCAGCTGACAAAGAAGATCGAGGACGGAGACGGAGTAGATCCAGTGCTCTCTCTGTATCCTGAAAAGGGTATGTGTCTATTGTGTTGAATACTTCTGGATTTGATGTTGTTGGTGCTGTTTACCAGATGAAGGAACCGATAGAAGCTGAAGGATTCGGTTTAGTTTTTGGGTAATCCTAATGAGCTTAGGCGCGGGGTGGCGGGAAAGTTAAAATGAAGTTGGAATATGATTGCATAATTATAAGAATGGTGGATTTATATTATAGCTTTTGCATAATTATAAGAATGGTGGATTTATATTATAGCTTTTGACATGAAACAGTATTTTATAGAATTTAATTTAATTTAATTTTGACTTGTATTTTTAATTATATTTTTATAAATTAAATAAAAATTAAAATTATTAAATAAGAAAAAATATAAACTTAAAGATTGTCGGTTGAAATTTTTAGTAAAAAAATTCAAAATCTAAATATTGACCAATATTGAAAATTTTAAAAAATAAAAGGACTTTTTAAAAAAATTTCAAAATTTTTTAAAATTTTCCTCCTTTTTTCTTCCCTTTTTAAAAAAAACACAAAAAGAGACGGTGGATTATTTGGTGGAGAAGAAAATGTTTTAATTAAAACAAAGGCAAACCTCTTTTTGTGACGTTTTATACGATAAACATCACAAATTACCTTATTTTCTTACCGCGAAAATTTCAATATAAATCTCATTCGTCTAGAGAAGTTTAGAAGAACGTAATCTTACCCCTAATATACATATCAATTAGTAAATATATATGTTTGTTACTTGTTAAAAAATAAAGATTATTTAAAAATCTTTTCTTATACCAAATCAAAACTTCTCTTTTTCATTATCACTTAATGATCTTAATGTAGAATAATAATTACTATTATGTTTTTATTAATATAATGATTCTAAATTTCTAAAAACGTAAATTTATTTTTAGAAAATGGCTATTTGTCGATATAAAAAATATGTTAATTCCTAGCAATGGGAATATACACACTATTAAAATTGATATTAGAATTTTGAATTGTTTATGTTAGAAATTATCAATTATATGAAGTTGTTAAACTTTTTTAAGTAAACTCATTTTATTTTAACGTTAAGGAGAATCATGGTCTGTATTACTTTAATTCATATATGATCACAAGAATATAATAAAGATAATGGAATGGTTAATAAAGTTAAGAATAGTTTTGTTTCTATTTTGGTCGTTGAAAATGATCCAATTCTCTGTTATGTTAAGGCATAAAAAACTATTAGGTGAAGCTAAAACCAAATAAAGAAAAACAATTAAGGAACGTGGCCAACTTATATAGGTTTTGTAAAAAGTTGTGAAGCAATATAGAACGAGACGATGGAAAATGATGTTTATACACAAGAGATGGAGAAATTTATACAACCTATATACGTTGAATATAAAGAAATTCATGAAGAGTGATTATTTACTTGAACAAGATGCATGGAAATGGAAATAAAAAAAGGAAAATGCCTATTCCATAACATTAAACAAAAAAAAAAAATATTTCCTTGTGTTGCTTTGTAATAAAGAATATTTAATCATTATACTGGGACCATTTAAAATATGAAAGAATAATATCAATTCATAATTCTTCCTAGAACATCATAATGTTACTATCAAAATTCTATTATTTTCAAAATTAAAGAGTATTATAATGCTATTATCTAAATAAAAATAAAAAATCAATTAATGTTGGAGACTAAAGTTGAGCTAATGGATAAAGCCAACAATATAGAATTTTCTTTGTTAACTTCACACTACTTCATCTATATATAGAAAGATTATTGTGTAAATTATACTCAAACATACAAAAATTGTATTAAATCAATAATCAATACAAGATAGTTAACAAATAAATTTATCTTCATCATCGAATATTTGTTTTAAAAAAGCTTTCTTTTGGAAGAATGGTTTTCATACCTGTATCAATATAAAAAAGACAATATAAGATAATATAATATATAGTTGTTAAAAGTTATTAAAGTAAACAAAATTAACATATTATCAAGAATAAAGTTTACCTTAAAGATCTTCACTCTTTTACCAACTTTGGAAACACATAAGGGCTTCTACAGTACTAGGATGAAGTTTAAAATGATATGGATTAACTATCTAACCACCAATACTAAAAGTAAACTCCGAAATAACAATAGCTATTGAAATTGCTAAGGGGTCCCATATTATTGGTTTATGATTAGATAAGTACCTTCACAATTCTTCCACACGATAATACATCTAATTGCATATTTCCAATCGAGGTCATAATACCTACCTCCAAATAGTTATCCAAGTCCGTCTTATTATAACAAGTTATGACATTTATCAAAGGGTAAATCCCAGTTAGGTGCAGTCAGAAGAGATGAAACAAGCAAGGAATTCAAAGTATCGAAGACATGTCTACATTTATCATCAAAGTGAAAATCATTAGCTTTTTCAATAATGTAGAAAGGGATAAAGCAATTATACTAAAATCTTTTACAAAGAGCCGATAAAACCTTGCATGCCCCAAAAAAGATCTCAATGCTTTTAGATAAGTCGGATAAGGAGGTGAAGAAATGATTTCAATTTTGGCTCTATCAACCTCAATCCCCTTTTGGGAGATGTGATTACCTAACAATATGCCACTATCTACCATAAAATGACATTTCTCATAATTCAAAACCATTTTTTTTAATGCATCTACCAAGAACACGTTCAAGACTAAATAAGCAATCATTAAATCTATCACCATAAACGGTGAAGTTATCCATAAAAACCTCCATATTTTACTCTAATAAATCACAGAAGATTGCCATCATACACCTTTGAAAGGTGCCTGGAGCGTTACACAAACCAAATGGCATCCTTTGATAAGTGTAGGTACCAAAAGGGCATGTAAAAGTAGTTTTGTCTTGGTCTACAGGTGTAATCGGTACCTGGAAGTAACCTAAAAAGCTATCCAAGAAACAATAGTGAGATTTCCTAGATACTCTTTCCAATATTTGATCAATGAAAGGTAATGAAAAATGATCCTTCCTAGTTGCTTTGTTCAACTTCCTATAATCTATGCACATTCTCCAAGCATTTTGAAGTCTTAATGGAATAAGTTCATCACTCTCATTTCTCACTACCGTGATACCACTCTTTTTTGGTACTACCTGTACTGGGCTCATCCACTCACTATCTAATATGGAAAATATGATGCCCGCACTCAATAATTTAGATACCTCCTTCTTCACCACGTCATGAATAGGAGGATTCGACCTCCTTGGTGGCTGCCTAACTGGCTTGGACTCGTTAGCCAAAAGGATCTTGTGTGTACAAACAAAGGGATCAATTCTTGGTATGTCTCCTAAAGACCAACCAATAACTCTCCAATATCTTTTCAACACAAAAACTAATCTCTCTTCTTCAAAACTACTTAGAGAACTAGAAATAATAACAGGCAATTTGCAATCATCAGCAAGAAAGACATATTTCAAGTTAGGGGGAAGGGGTTTCAATTCTAAATTAGGGCTTTGTACAATAGAAGGAACCAGCTTTGGTATACCAAATGCATTCAGTGGGAATGGTGCGTCCATGTGACTTGGACAAGAGGATATAAGCTCTGTGCGGTATATATGTCCTCCATTTCTTGACTCAGTTCCACCATCAGATGACTTAGAAATAGTCAAATTTGGGTCAGTCTGATCAATAGAAAAAAAAGTAAATCAGAAGTGAGAGTGGTATTAGAAGGTTTAGAATAGTAGCAGGATCATTGTTGTCCTCTTCTAATATTCCAACACCACTTGAAGGAGAAACTACATTCATAGCTTGCATAATAGCTCCTTGATCATTAGTTCCTACAAAATCAAGAAACACACCTTCCTCAAGGTTATCAAGTGTAGAATCAGTAGTAATATCAAAACAAAAAGATGCATCAAAATTTTGTGGAGTGGAAAGCTAGCTATCTATCTCTAAACAGTTGACATATGATATGTCACCTTCACATGCACAAAAATCAGAAGAATAGGGTGAGGATGAACAAGCAAGTGCATCATAATGATTCCCAGCCATACTATACCAATCGGGCTCATGCACATTAGTCTCATGCAGATCTTCCACATCACTATCATGACGTGAGAGGATGCGTATGAAT
>JANSVB020144887.1:0-14363 GCA_025504935.2 Erythroxylum haughtii
ATCTATAATTTCATTAGCTTTCTTAATAAGCGTGTATTTTTCTAAAACGACTCTTATTATGAATCGGAGGGAGTACTCAATAGAAAAAACCTAAATGTTGTTCCATGATCCATATACAATATTATTTTGTTCTCATTTCTTCATGAACACAAGTCACATAACCAATTCCAACTTCCAAGCCCAAACTGCCCAATGCATATTTTATAAATCATTCACAATACACACATGACACAATCAAAACACAATATAATTGCAATTCAAAACAAAAATAAGCAACCTAAAACACACAAAAATCAGACAAATTGTAACCAAGTTAATGATAGTCGTAGGTCAACTTGGTCAAGTTAGGTCAGGTTAGTTCAACTAGATAAAGATGAATTTGGATTCTGTAATCTACACTAGAGAGTTGGAGACTAGATGACTAGAGTCACTGGACGCAGAAGAGAGTAGCAGCCAACGATCAACAACATAGTAGATGAGCAATGGTGACAACAAACGATCCTCAGTAAGGCAGCGAAAATGAAGACAATGCTACGGTGGACGAAGCATGAAGATAATGAAGACAACCCAGCAAGGTAGGTGTGTATGGGTGACTGGGAGTGACAGTGGGAGTGGGAGGGTGACAACATAAAGACATTAAAGAAGACAATTAGTGGGTTTTGTTACTGAAGTGAATGAAGGTTTTGTGTCTTTAGTTTTTTTTTTCAATTTAGTCCATAACTTTTAATTTTACTATTTAGTCACCAAAAATTTCAGTGTTTTGGATACCGGTGATACATGCTTGTACCGACCAATATTCATAATTGGTATGGTACCAACATTTTAGGTATTATTCTCCAATCGGTACTAAACAGTACCCATAACACTATTCAAAATATGATATGATAATTTAATTTGTATTATGTTAATTATAAAATTACTTTAGTTCGCGATATGCTTTCAATATTGGTAAGGTGTTTTAATTCCAGTTAGCTAGGCTTTTTAGAAATTCTTCACAGGGGTTGTATACACAAGGTAAAAATGCAAAAATAAGAATAGTTATGCTTTTATTTTCGAACCAGATGTTATGCATTTGATAATTCTTATAATACTTGAAGGACTACATCTTATAATAAAGATGTTTAGGGGATAAATTGATACAATTAAGAGTCTTTTTGATGTAGTCACATAGGAACATATTAACACTCTAAAAAAAATGATGGTCCATTCTTTAAAGGAAATTATGTAGCTACCAAATCAAGTGTAATGCTACAAGTGTACCAAAATGTCATCCTCCATCTATGAAAAGTTGGCTAACATTTGAACAAAAAATGGAACCAAGTATTTTCTTTTTTGATTTTATGATATACCAAAATATAAAGGTAGCAATCCCAATGGATTCCTTTCCTACTGCTAGGTAATTAATTGAGTATATCCTTAAAATTTTATATCAAATTTTATGATCTTCAAGTGTTTGGATGCAATGGCCTAACCTTATATAAATTTTATGTTGTTCGGTTGATCGAGATGTTAAAACCATCAATTAATTTTGGTTCCCTAACTTCTTACAGTAGTCGCGAAACTAGGTTGAATCCCAAAAAATCTCAAAACTATTTTCTTAATTTCAATTAACAAAACAAAATGAGGGGTTATGATTAATTAACAAAGAATTGAAATAATCAATTGAAAATAAAAAGTGAGAAATTCAATTTTAATTAACTCTAATTGAAGGGAAATATCTCATCCAATTGTAACATTGATCATTAGTCTAAAAATAATAATTTTCACAATTCAAGCAGTTAGTCTGAATCATATTAAGATAGCCATATTAAGTCTCAAATTTTCCTAAATTAATTGGTTCAAATCTAACATTCATACCAAAACTACCATCAATTGATTGGGTATGACAGCGCTCCATATCAATTAAATAATCACAATAAGCTTAATGAAACTAAACACTAAATTAAATAATTAATATAGCTATAACTATTCAATTTATATTTTTTCTCATAATATAAATATACAACTTCATAAATAACCTATTTGCTACTTATACCAATCCTTCATGACAATTATTAATCATTAAACTCATTGAGAGCTATAAAATAATCAACATCAAATTAATTTTCAAATTAAACAAAACTAATTACTCGTGAAATTTAAAACACAGAATAATAAATACTGAATTAAAACGTGAATCTAAGTTTAGAACAAAACGTCACAAGTTTACAACCAGATTTTTAAATCCACTTAAATCAAATATTTCGATTTAGCCATATATGGATTTATTCTTAACATTAAAAATAGAAGCAAAGATGAAATTACTAAGAGAAAACTACTAAGAAATGAAAGAGAATGATATGGAGAAGTTGTTAGACGTATTTTTGCCTTCTTTTCCTACTCAAACCTATCCTACTTTTATCTTGCAAATATTTCTATCTAAAACAAATTCAAATCCCTAAGTAATAAGGATGAAAATAAGTTTTCTAATTGAATTTAAACTCTTAGGGTGAATCTAGCATTAGGCGTGATCTTGCTTTATCCATTGCAGTAATCTATCCACTTTTTCAAAATACATAATTTTGACTAATAATGCTCCAATTGATGTAATCTCAACTTGTCACCTCGTAAAACAAAACAAATATTAATTTTCCCATTTAAACACCAAAATATATCTAAAACAAAATAGATAATTCCAATTAACATAACAAAATAACATCTTATCAAATTCTCCCGAACTAAACTCATGCTTATTCTCAAACATATATCAATCATCTTCATAATAACCTCTCATCTTCTTTCATATTATCCAGAAATATCCCAAAAGCTATTTAACATTAAAGGTGTAGAATAAAATAACAATTGAGAGAACAAGAAATCATAGGCAATATTGTTAGAATTAAAACATAACATCTCATCAATTTCATTAAAATCAAATGAAACAAGACTTGACACCCTCTGATGGATTTCATTCTATACACTCAAAAGTGTTTAGGGTTCATTAAGCTCTCAAATCAAAGCATAATGAGTTATTTCCATAAGCTTGTTTATGAATCATATATCCTCCACTTAACAAAAATGAACCTATTGCATAAATCAAAAGGACTTGATAAGGGTGGTAACATGGCTTAGGTAAGGTATGACACAAAGAATTTCTTGGTAGGATAAATAGAATGAAGGAAATCATACAAACTTATCTACACAAGTATTAACTCAATTTTGTCCAAAATTCAATTGATTCAAATAGCATCTTTTCTGATCACCTCATCTTTTTTTGCATATTTTTTAAACAAAATCATCAAAGAGGAGAATTCTTTTTTTATATATTCCCTCATCCTAAAAAATGAAAAATCAAACAATTCACCTTGAATGAACTAATTTGCTTTTCATAGAAATAGTCAAAATCTTATACAAATAAACTTGATACAATTCCTTCAATTTAGAGGTTCAAAATTATTAAGGACATCAACAAAAAGGGTAAAAGTGGCTTTTAAAATTAAAATAAGCTTGTCTAGGTCCAAAAAAAATAGTTATCCTAAGTTCTCTTATCATCTTTATGCACAAATTCATCAAAAATGAAGTCTTAACATGTATTCAAAAACAAGTTTTAGCATAAACAGAATATGTTTAATAACACATAATAAAAAAGAAAAGTATAAGCATAAATGTGATGATTACTTTTAAGCTCAAAGCTCATATAATTGTCAAAATGCATCAAGTCTTATACACTTTCATTCAACAAAACCAATGAGATACTTAAAGTAATTTAACGAAAAGCACTAATCATGCTTGTCTTTCTCATGCATTATAACTTAACTAAAAATGTATCCTAACTTAGGGATTATTTCTAAAAAACAATCAAAAAATTGTAAGGTTATCATGAAGAATAATCAATATATGAATCATAGTATTCATAAGTTCAAATACAAATCACAAAGTTCATCGTAATATGTACTATTGCTTCCCTACACCTAAATTATACATTTCCCCAATGTATACACAACATGCTCATATGCCACAAAAAAAAAATCAACACAAATAAAGCATAGAGTAGATGACTCTCACGAGTTGTGAACATCTAAAATGACATGTACTATGGTGTCGGTGGACATTGAGGTATCACCCCTATGAATTGGAGAAAGAGCATCCAAATTCTTCTCTAGCTTAGAAAATGTATATTCCACCCTCTCTAGCTAAAAATGATGCTCATATCAGATAGGTAGAGCTAAAAGATGCAGAGCTTGTGGAACATTATGATCCTCTTGTTGTATTGATAATGAACCTTTTTGGGGAGATCATGTGGTACCAAGATATAAGTTCTTGTTAAAAGAGATAATTGTGTAGCCAACCAAGCACCAAAATTGACGTGTACTCTGTGTAGCATACACCAGATAAAAAAATTAGTTTTAGTGCAAGCACACGTTATGGCCTTCCTACTTAAATAATAAAAAGCCAAGAAATGTTGCATATAAATCCATTCAAGCACACTAAGATTAATAACCTTAGATTTAATTAGATGATAAATTAACAGCTCAGAATACATTGATTTCTACACTCTAGAAGAATTAAACTCACCATAGTCCACCACAAATTATTTATACTGAGTTAAATTAGCATATTCCTTATCTTTCAACCCTAAAGCCAAATTAAATTCAATGATGCTCTGTTTAAATTCAACATCAATTAATATGTATTGTACCATATTGGGACTACTTAAAGTAAAATTATCTGGTTTATCAAATTTAAAGGTAGCATAAAACTCCCTATTTAATTCAATAAACATCAGACAACGAATCAACACAAAATTTGTCCAACTAATATCAGTAGGTAAATTGCCAAATTTTTCTTTGATATGCAATTTTTTTAAGGAAGGATAATGCACATACTTAACCACATTAATATGTCAAGTTTTGATAACAATGTACCCTTGTTTTCTTTCTTTAGAGTTGAAAGTGAAATATCCACAAAAGTTTGACTCAGCTAGTAGCACGAAAGATATATTTTCAGCTATTTGAGCATGCTTTAATTCTAGTATTATATTGATTTTGTGCAGTCTGATTCACCTTAGACTTGCCTTTCATTGTTGTTCAAATACTATCCTTTGATCGTCCCATAATTATGAAATTTATAAATAAGAAAACCAATGCTAAAATAACTAAAACAATTAAGTAATTACTAAAATTAAAATTAAAATGAAAACAAATAATCATATAATAAAAATTAAGTAAAAAACTCAAAAATATGTAAGACATTAATACAATACTAATGCAGAGTTGAATTTCTTGGTGGCATGGTGGTGCGTTATGGTGCGTCAGTCGGGTGTGTTAAGTTTGTGTAGAGTTAGTGTAGAGTTAGTGCACGATTGGGTTTTCCTGTGGAAGAGACTAGAGAGTAGTTATGTTGATGTGGCTGTGTTTGCTAGGCGTAGAGCTGGAGAAACTTAGGGTCCGTTTGGTTGAGCTTTTATCAGTAGAGCTTTTATCAGTAGAGCTTTTGTCAGTAGAGCTTTTCTGAGAAGAGCTTTTTTTAAAAGCCAGTTGACTGTTTGGCTGTCAATTAAAAAAACAGCTTTTTTAAAAGTGCTTCATACAGTAGACTGTTTGGCAACATAAAAATAAAAAGCACTTTTATTAATTTTAACTGTATTTTATTTTATAATAAAATTATTTATGCTAAATAATTTTTAAAGTGTACCAAACAATATGTAAAGTACCATATTGTAAGAAATTTTAGATAACCATTTTGTAGGAAATAATTTAAAGAGATGTCTCATTTTCTTATAGGAAATAAAATTAATATAAAAAATAAATATTAAAACATGTAAAAAATTTTAAATAATATTATAATATCAAAATAAATATTCAAGTTGAAATAGTTAAATGCATAATAAGCTATGCATTTTAATTAAAGATTTCAATTAAAGACTTCATAGGTAGCATTGAACATCCTTTATAGTAGGACTGCTATATTCTTTTAGCTTTTCCTTCCTGATAAGAGTTTTGCTTGTCGTGGGTTTTATTTACTGTAACTCTTATCTTCATCATATATTTAACTTACTTTTGTTATCATTTAACAACATGTAGTCTCTGTAAAGTTTCAAACCAAACGGACCCGAAATGTTGTAAAGTTTCAAACTTTCATCATGTGCTTAAACGCAGACGTTTAGCCCTTCAATCTTCATGAAACTTTCATCAAACTTTCATCATGTAATCTGCGTTTAGCCCTTCAATTTTAAAGTAACAGAGTAATGCATGTGCTTAATGGAGAACTCCTTCGTCTGCGTAAACAACGTCTGCGTTGTTTACGCAGACCTTCGTCTACGTGCTTCAACGCAGACGTCTGCGTTGAAGCACGCAGACAACGCAGACCTTCGTCTGCGTTTAACATGCAGACGAAGGTCTGCGATTTTAACGTATTTGAAACTAAAAAGTAGAGAAGAGAAGATTTACCTGATTAGATGAGAGCGTCTGTAGCAGGGATAGGCAAAACAGAAGAAAGAAGGCAGAACGAAAGTGACGCCTGAGAGAAAATTTTAAGGTTTTTGTTGAGAACGTTATAAACGTAGGTGACGGTAATTATCTAAAAAAATGGCTTTCCGAAAAAGCTCAAATTTGAGCTTTTCTTGGAAGCTCCAAATTTTAGCTTTTAAAAAAGCTGTATTTTAGCTTTTTAAAAAGCTGTTTCTACTTCAAAAGTACTTTTGAAGTTTACAGCCAAACATCTATTTTTTCTCAAAAATCACTTTTGCGGTGAAAAAAAGTGCTTTTGAAGTCTTCAAAAGCTGTTCCAAACAGGCACTTAGTTTGGGATGATCTCCTGATTCCAAAGGCCGTCAAATTAACCTAAACGGCAACTGCCCTTTCTAGCTTTGGCATGTCCGAAAATGAAAATGTCCTCAGGGATAGGGTTGTAATAATCTACAAACAATGAATCAAGTGATGCTCCTTAACCACATCCACTGGAGATAAATACAATAGAATATGCCACTGTCTGTTTCTCTCCTTCGTCGCTCCCTCTCTATTCACCGCAAACTCGGACTCAGCTTTTATATCCCTCTCCGTCGCTCCATGGCCTCCACCGCCGAACCCGTTAGCCCATCAAACACCCGGATCGGATGGATAGGAACTGGCGTGATGGGACGCTCCATGTGTGCCCACCTCATCAACGCCGGCTATACTCTCACCGTGTTCAACAGAACCCCCTCCAAAGCCCAGCCCCTCCTCGACATGGGTGCTCGTTTAGCTGATTCTCCTCTCGCCGTCGCTTCCCAATCGGATGTAGTCTTCTCTATCGTCGGCTTCCCGTCTGACGTCCGCCACGTCCTTCTCGATTCTACCTCCGGCGCTCTAGTCGGCCTCCGATCCGGTGGCGTCCTCGTCGACATGACCACCTCCGAGCCCTCCCTCGCGGCCGAGATCTGCGCAGCCGCCTCCGCCAAGCGCTGTCACTCCGTTGACGCCCCCGTCTCCGGCGGCGACCGCGGTGCCAAGAATGGAACGCTCGCGATATTAGCTGGCGGAGACAAAGACGTCATCGATCGGCTGGGTCCGCTCTTCGCCGTCATGGGAAAGGTGAACTACATGGGTGGCCCTGGAAAAGGGCAATTTGCGAAATTAGCGAATCAGATCACAATAGCTTCGACAATGGTGGGCTTAGTCGAAGGCATTATCTACGCGTACAAAGCTGGGCTTAACGTCGAGCTGTTCCTGGGCGCAATCTCTACGGGTGCGGCAGGTTCAAAGTCTTTGGATTTGCACGGAAGTAGGATTCTGAAGAGGGACTTCGAAGCTGGGTTTTATGTGAACCATTTTGTGAAGGATTTAGGGATTTGTTTGAAGGAGTGCCAAAGTATGGGGCTTGCGTTGCCTGGTTTGGCTTTGGCTCAACAGCTCTATCTGTCGCTTAAGGCTCACGGTGAAGGGGGTTTGGGCACTCAAGCACTCATTTTGGCGCTCGAGAGGCTTAATAATGTTTCTCTTGCAAATGCTGCTTCATCTGATCCTGCTGTTTAGACTGGTAAATCGGTTTGTTATGTACTTCGTTGTTTAGAGGTTATCATTGGCATTGCCAAAAGAGAATAAACATGGAGATTATTATTATTATTATTATTATTACGATGTATAGTTTATGGCTTTATGGGTGTCACTTGGAGATCTGCCACTTACAAAACTGTCGTAGACCAGGGATTGTAAAGTAACAAAAGAAAATATAACAAGGAAATCCCTGAAAGATAACAGTGGTTACTGTTCCTTGAGAGCTCTTGATGCAAGTACATGGTAAATGGGCTGGAGATTTGCTCAGTAGCAACTGGCAACCAGAGTTTTGACCCAATTTTCTTGACCTTCTTGTTGATAACTTGGGAGGATTTCTAACTTTTAGCTTGTCAACTGTAGTTGACCCTTTGAACATTATCTAATGAGGCATCATGAATCTGAGGTATTGTTAGGGGGAGTGTGTGGATTTCATTTGCAGAATCCAAGTTTAGGATTTGAGCTTCAAGGAAATTGATATAATTTACTCCGTTGCCTCAAAGAATAGTTCAAATCAAGTGTTTGAGCACTGTCGACCAAGACGATTATTCTAAACGACTTTGCTCTGTTTCTGGGAAAAAAAAAACGAGATTACGAAAAACTGGCTTTTTTTTTTTTTTTGTATTAATGAAAAAGCCGGAGCTAATTACAAAACAGTTCGTGAGACACAGACCCCTGCCTGATCCTCAATGAGGAAGTGATGGCACCCAGAGGGTGTAGTGTCAAAATAAGTAACCCCTACAGTGGAGTGGGCCGCCTGGGAGGCCAACCAATCTGCGCATCTATTGTTTTCTCGGTAGACGTGCCGATGTACAATAGACCAATTGCGGAAGAATAACTCGTGGATACCTAGGACAATAGAATTGGCCACCTGAATGCGGCGTGCAGAAGAGGCGAGCAGGTTGTGCACTGCGACCGAATCTACCTCCAGTTCAATGCGGCAAAAACCCAGTTGCCAGGCGAGGGAGAGTCCGGTGTAGACGCCCCAGAGTTTTGCAAACAGGAGAGTGCACCAACCCAGGTTCTGAGTGAAACCTCCCAGCCAATTGCCGGCACTGTCACGCAAAAGTCCACCAGCGGCCGCTGTGAAAGAAGTACGATTACTGGCCCCATTAGTATTGAACTTGATCCATCCCGGTGGTGGCTTGGTCCAACTGTGGAGAAGCGCAGAGCGGGGCTGGAGTCGGCTGTCAGGGATGCTGCGCCTCGCGGATGCCTGGTGTAGATGACCTGCATAAGACAAAATGAGCGTGTCAGGGGAAGCGGGCCAAGTAAAATGAGGTTCAAAAACCGACTTGTTCCTCCAGGACCAGAGAAACCAACAGGTGAGCCCGAAAATGGTCGCCCAATCATGACCCCGAATCCGGCTGCGGGAACGTAGATTATGATGCAGCCAATCCCGAAGAGGCTGAGTGAAAAAAACGGTCGCAGTGAGGTGGAGGCACAGCATGGTCCATATCCTACTAGCATTAGAACAATCCCTAACAGGGTGAAGGGAAGACTCATCGAAAAAACAGTGAGGGCAACAACTGTCCGCTGTGAGGTGCCGAAAGAATCTTTTCAATATCATGGATAGTTGGAGAGATGGTAGACTTTTGTGAAAAGAAGCGAGAAATAAAGAACCAGATGCGTAAAAAGACAACATACTTTTGGGCTCTTAATTTCTATCATCAGGTCAATGGATTTCTGTCGGCATAAAAAACGCCACGATGGACGCCAAATTTCGATGCAATGGATTTCTGTCGGCATACAAAACTCCATTCAAGTCAATGAATTTCTTTCTGGCCCATGGCAATTAATCACTTTTACAGAAGCAGCTGCATAAACGACAGGTCAATAAGCAATTAAGACACTTTTAACTTTAAGCGGCCTGGAATAGGAAAAAGAAGGCTTTCAGGTTCTGTTTTTAGACACATCAATAATATATATATATTTAATAAAATATGACCAAAATATTACAACCAAAATAGAATATTTGATTCTTAAATAGAATTACTATGTTTGTATAAATAATAAAAACCAGATATATAAATTATTTCCCCATATTTTTACGAATGAACTTTTATTTATATGAATTTTAATAATAATTTTTAACGTGTTAATAAACTCTTATTCTTATCGTATAATTATATTAATTATGATATTATTATATATTTTGAAAATAGTTTCTCAGTTAGTTAAAAATAAGACTGCGTATTATTAGACTTTTTCATATCCGCGCATATTCCTATTGGGTATTCTTTATTTATGATATTGTTATATGTAAATAATTATTAACGTTAAGGTCGATTGAATATTTTCAAAATATTTGAATTTTTTTGAAAACTTTAAAAGAAATAATTAAATGTTTTTGGATATGTATTAACTCTTGGTTAATTACACGAATTAAGAATGTAATTTGGGTTACATTTCTATAACTAAGTTTTTTTTGGACAAATACATCTTCATAAATTGCAATACCTTTTGTAAAATGTTTAAATAATTATAAAGTTAAATTCTTTTTTAACATGTAAATTGTTAAATATATATAATTTAATTTATATCATAACCAAATTATTTTTAGTTACATAATTTTAATGCAACGAGCCTAATATATTTATGGGTTCCACTGTAACAAACAAATAAATTGCATAATTAAAGAGAAAAATATGCTTATGGTATTATTTATTTTTTATAATTCAATGTTAAAATATTCCCATTGCCACAATTGCTATTATGTATATATATAATAAATTAATTAGTGCCTAAACTTCTAGAATTTTTTTAATTTAGAACTTTTTAAAATTTTCAATTTACTGATTAATCTTTTAAAATTGCTCTTTGCATTTATACTAAAAGTTATATTATTATTTATCTATTAGTTACATAAATAAACAAAAATATGTTTTATTTGAGTTGCTTGAATTTAGTTATTAAATTAAAATTTTTTGTTATATATAGCAATGGGTTAGATTTGGTACCAATTTCTTTCAAAGTTTAAGTCGACTTAAAATTCGTTAGTTTTTAGACTTTTTAAGAGCTCGTTCGATTCTATTTTAGTTTCTTTGTTATCATTTTAAGCATTTTTATGTTTTCATTTCCTGTTTTCTTTCGAGTAAAAACATAAACTTATTTAGTTATTAATGTCAATGTAGTTATATTTTTATCACTGATAATAATTACATATTAGATAAATCTTAAAGATAATTATTTTAATTGAATAAATTTATTTTAATCTCTTATTTAATATTTAATAACAAATTATTGATAAAAATATTTTATTTTATTCAAACAAATAATTTAAATTTTAACTTTTTATTTACAAATTAATATTTATTTTTAAATACATCTTAATTATTAAATAAAAATTTATTTGAAATGTATATATTTTGAAGATTTTTAAATTTAATTATATTTATTAATAATTAATTTAATTCAATTTAATTACAAAATTAAATAAAATTATTAAGTAAAATTAAATTATTCATAATTATTATTTAAAAATTAAAACATATATAATATATTTAGTTTATATTAAATCAAATTATGAAAAACAGAAATTAAAAATCAATTTTTATGTTTTTATAATTTTTAGAAACTAGAAGAAACCAAAACTAAAATTAGAAAAAATAAAAAATAAACCTTTTTACTAATCTTTAAAAAATAAAAAATAAAAAATAAAAAGAGAAATAAAAGGTCCTATATTTTGAACTATTTTCAAATTTTGAATTTTTTTTGGTACATTAGAAGCGGTAAACATAAGTTAATTACGAGTAAAAGCAATCCCTTGCGCATCCACGCGCAAAAGATTATGCGTAACAGAAGGAGGGTTGGGCCACACGCACTCTCCGCGCACACTACCCGAACCCAAGTGAGCTAAGAAATCAACGCATTGGTTGCCTTCTCGAAATATATGGGCGATAGTATATCTTTGAACTTTACCGAGGTAGGCTCGGATATCATATATCAAATTGGCAAGGAGTTGGAAGATTAGAACATCCTGGAGAGAATCTAAGCAACGCAACGCTTCCATGGAGTCAGACTCCACCACAAGGCCGTCACATTGAAAGTCCCTTGTAAAGGCGAGACCAAATCGGAGAGCCATGAGTTCTGCTATCATGATAGTGGTGATCCCAACATAGCTGGAAAAACCTGCAACCTAATTACCACCACTATCCCTAAGCAATCCTCCAATACCCGCCTTTCCAAAACTACCAATGATACTTCCATCCACGTCAACCACTTACCAGGCGCGGGGACCCAAGTAACCAGAGTCTGGGCCTGGGATAGAGGCAGCCCACGAGAATGAACATCGAAAGCAGCGACAGAGTCCCTAAACAACAGATTGATCTGTCAGAGTTGCTCCGGACATGAGGTTTGATCACCTTCATTCACGCATTTATTTCTAGAGCGCCAAATGATCCAACAAGTATTTATAAATCTCCACGAGCGATGTACATCCCTATCATGTGGTACACAATTGTGTTGTAGCCAACTATAGATCTGTGGCTCTCGGTAGAAGTCATCGTGCTAGTGTACTTGAGCATTTTCCCATACACACTTGGCATGTGTGCAGTCCTGTAGTAAGTGGAGCACCGTTTCCCGATGAGCACCACACCGCCCACATAAAAGGGATGTACATAGGCCTTGCTCATACTGCACTTCATTCATGAGGAGTCGATTCCAGGCTACTAGCCACGAGAAGACCTTATGCTTTTGTGATGCTCGGAGTGACCATATCCATTTCCATCATGTTGGGCCATCCACAAACGGTATACTTGTTATAAAGTCATAGCCACCCCGAGATGTGTACACTCCCTTGGTGCTACCATATAAAATAATACGGTCAGGTCCCTGATTGGAAAGCGGGCAAGGTATTGCCAAGATGCGATTACAATAGTCCTAGAGAACAAGGCCCTCAATAGAAGAGAAATTCCACCCTGACACTGGGGAGAGAAGGTCAACCACACGAAGGTCATTGAGGTAAGCCAGGACTTGTCTTACTACTGAAGCGAGGGAGCTATCTAATAGCCATCTATCATGCCAGAAATTTATGCTAGTCCCATCGCTGATCCCCCAGTCAAAATCGTCTTTAAGGAGAGTTAGAGCCTTCATGAGGCCCTTCCAAGCCACAGAAGCCGACAAAGGGGGGTGATATGCCATGACGTCCTGGCCAATCAGATAACAAGACCGGAGGACTTGCACCCAAAGGCTATTGCGTTCGGTAAATGTGTCCCAACACATCTTCCCTAGCAGAGCCGTATTAGAATCTCTAGCTTGCCTCACACCTAAGCCTCCACAGGTTTTCGGATTTGTAACCTTATTCCAAGGCAGGAGGTGGACCCTTTTGAGATTACCCTTTTTTCCCCAAAGAAAACCTCTCGCTACGGCCCGGGGAAGCCAGTTGGACTGCATAGCATAAATGAGAATAGATGTGATGGTATCCTGGATCAAAGTAGCTCTTCCAGCTTTGTTCAAGAGCTTGCTCTTCCAGCCTACCAAGCGAGAGTTAATCTTATCAAGGATGCCAACATAGGCAGTCTTGTTCAGGTACCAAGTACATAATGGCGCGCTAAGGTATGTCTCCATCCGGTGAGATGAAGGGAGATCCAAAACAGGTGTGATCCTATCCCTTTTCCTGCATCTAACTTGGTTGCGGATAAAAGCTTTAGACTTGTGAGTATTAACTTGCATCTCGGAAGCTTGGTAAAACTCATCCATAGTAAGGTGCATCAGTCTGGTTTGACTTCGTGTGGCATGTGTAAAAAATAGAAAGGTGAGAGATGGTAGGCCCATTGACAGAAGTAGCAATAGGCTTCCAATGGCCGTCATCAACCTTCTTTGTGATCCACTCCGAGAGTGTCTCCATGCATAAGACAAATTTATACGGAGATAGAAGATCGCCCTGGCGGAGTCCTTGTTTAGCAACTGACTATTGCCTGTTGTTTATCTACCTATGAACTTTCAGGAGATTAATTAACCGTTATCTTTTTCATCTTGGTTCCTTTAGTTCTCTACTTTTCATATGCAGCTATTCTCATGTTCATTTATCTCTTCCCTATCTTCATACTGGATCAAATAGGAACACATAAATCCCAATAGCCTTTATACTCTGTACTGATTTCTCCTTTAGTATATATACTTAAGTTGTAGTCAGTATTCGTTCTTCTATATTGAGCATTTATATCCCTTTTAGGCCTCAGAACATGCCAAGAAACTAGTTGATGAGGAGCGGGCTTGTTTCTTACAACAGGTTTGAAGTAAACCCATTACTTCTATAGTTGTAAGAAATTTAGATAAAAATTGGAGCCTTGTGTCTTTTTGTAGTTTATAATTGAATCCCTTTTTATGTTGTTTATTGGATTAGCCATCGAC
>JANSVB020145838.1:0-14353 GCA_025504935.2 Erythroxylum haughtii
CACATCAAACCTTAAACATAATCATTCAAATTCATAACTTTTCTCTTCCTTTACACATGACTAAGTCACCTCAATTTCTCGTTTAATGTCAAATTAAAATTCACAAATCTGAGAAAAGTTCGGGGTCCAACAATAAGAACCGAATTCTCATGTCTAAAAGAATCTGGATGATACTCAATGATCAGGAATCATTGTGGGTTAAATGGATGCACTCTTACATGTTGAAAGGAAGGAGTTTTTGGGCTCTAAAACCTAAACCCAGCTATACTTGGTTCTTTAACCAACTATTAGCGTTGAGGGGAGAGCTTTATCAGCACATCACTTGCCAAATAGGGGAGGGGGATAGAATCTCCTTCTGGTTTGATAATTGGACAGGAAATGGGCCTTTAATCTCAAATAGCATGGCCACTACTCTCTTAAACCGCATCCCCAAGGATGCCAATCTTCATGCTATCATTTCTAATGGTGGATGGACACTTTCTTTGGAAGAGCAATTCAGGCTGAACATCCCTCCCCTCAGCCAAGGGGAAAAGGATATATATTTCTGGAGAGGTCTCCCAATTTCTGATATTACCCTTATGACAATTAGGAAATTCAAGGCAAGGCCAGAAAATAGGGTTGAATGGGCCACTCTGGTTCGGAATGCAGCACTCAAACCTAATGTAACTTTTTTTCTATGGCTGGCAATGAGGAATAGGCTGAGTACTATGGATAGACTCACTTTCCTAACCTCTCCTAAGCACTGTGTGTTCTGTTACACAGATGATGAAAGCAGAGACCACCTCTTCTTTGAGTGTGGCTTCTCCAGAACTCTCTGGTTCACAGTTTCTACCCTCAGTGGCCCAGACCTCAATGTCTGTCGCCTCCTAGACATTATGGAAGAAATTCCTAATCTGCCTCAGTCGAAGCATGACAAGGACATAGTCCTTCTCTCGATGGCTACATGCGCTAAGACAATCTGGCATGAAAGAAACTGTAGAAGATTTCGGAACCAGACAAATACAATGAACTCCCTCACAAAGCTTATCACTACGATAGTTAGAGAGCAACTGATTGTCAATCAGCTACACCTACACTGTAGTGGGAGAATGGCCTATGTATGGAGGATTTAAGTCCTACATGCGTTAATCAATTCCCACACACAAGTCTATTCCGAAACTAGAGTACGTCTCAAAGTCTATTCAGAAACTAGAGTACATCTCAGATCTTCAGCTTTTGATTTCTCCCTTTTAAAGGGAGACCACAAACTGAGCCTTACCCAAGTCAGCGGCTTACCTGAATGGATTCAACCATCTTTCTCTCTTTGCCCATTGTCGTCGACGCCCTGCAATCAAATCCTCGGTCACCCTCCTCCGCTGTCTCGCAAGCAAACCGCAAGGGTTCGCCTATGCACCTACAACCCAAAAGAAGGATCACAGACTAGCCCCTCACAACGGTTCTTAATAATTGTAACAGCATTTACCTGGTCGCCACATCTCTGATGAGTCTCTCCATAGTTGTCACCCTCCTCCCTTTCTCATCTCCTCTGCGTCAGCCGACTCATTGCCGAATTGGGGAAGTGGTCTCAACGCTTCGTTAAAGGAAGGGGTAGTTTTACCCTAGACGATGCTGAGCTATCCAACGATTCCAATTGTTTTTAGTCTTTGACTAATTTTCGTCTTCATTTTGAACGGCCCAAACGACGAGGCTTAATGTTTTGGTACCCTAGGTCGTTTTGACAAGCTTTGCTTATGATTTTTTAGCGACTCTTAACCTCCTTGTATCTTATATATTTTTTCATCAATGAAATTTTTTAATTTCTAAAAAAAAACAATTATTTTAGCATAAATGATATAAAATTAAGGACTTTTTTTGTTAACGTTAATAATACAGCGAATCATGTCAAATTATTATTTTGCTTTGTAACTCTAAAATATTATATTGTATTATGTATGAATTTTATTATTTAAAAAATAAAATATTAAACCTTAAAATAATAATACATTCGTTCATATGTTTTAATTTTATAATTATTTTAGTGCGAACTTATTGAGTAATAAAAATTGTACATGGTATAAACACAATATTAGCAGTCACGTGATTAAAAATACTAATCTGATATATAGTTCGTAACGGCATCTACATCAATTTGCTAAAAATTAAAAGATGAAATTTTTTAAAATCACTTTTTAAAGTTCGAATTAGTATTGCAAAATTTGAAAATTTTTATAATTAAAGTATAAGTAATTTAGGTTGTGTAAGTTTAATTTGGACAAAAAATATATATTGCAGCTTGTAATTTAAAACATGCATATAACATTTGAAATCATTTTTGGTTAGAAACTAGACTTCCTAATTATTGAGGCCTAAATTGGTATTTGAATGGGTTTGAACTCAAAGACGAGGCTCCAAGCAAAATGTGATTGGGCCTTCAAAGTTCATCTTATTTTCTATACATAACTGTATTTTTTTTAATTTAAATACTTCGAAACTGGTAATCGTACAAATTAAGCAATAATTTCAAGTAAAACTTTGAGTATAAATTTTTTCTCTTTTTTGAATAAAGATGAAAATTTTTAATTATTCATATTTAGTTTTAGAGAAAAAGAATCTAATTAAATCCCGTAAAAATCAATTAGCGAGATTTTTTACCAATACAATTAAAAAAATTGTTGGCTTATGTTATAATTATAGAAAAAAATTAAAAATGACCTTATTTAAGAGAGTTCGGTCCCTTAAATTATTGAGCAGCTGTGTAGCATCAAATCTCAAAGATATAGTTAACCTTCTTTTTCTTACAAAGAAAGGTCTTCTTCGTATATTCATAACACCACTTTCAAGTGAGATTTCTTTGAATTTTGCATGAATCAGACTAACCACTTCAACTACACATACTATGTTGGGCCTTGTCGGCGTCAGGTAGATCAAACTCACCGCTCCTATTAAACAACTTAATAAGCGAGTTCGGGTGAATCCTAACAATATATAATATTTTATAAATTATATATTTTAAATAAATATTTTATAAATTAACAATTTAGAATTAAATGATGAATTTATTTATTAATATTATTAGATTTTAACGTTTCTGAAGGTAAAGTATCACTTTCTCAATTTTAATTTAGATTAATTGCGTTTTTAGAAAGAGTTGCTCCATAAATTAAATTACTAAGTATCCTTCTCATTGATTATTCTTTTAGAGTTGGTCTTAGCCAACAGATCTGTTGAAGTTTGTAAAGTTGATACCATAGAATAATCACTTCAAATAAAAAATTACATGAATTTCAGGAGGTTACAGTTGTTGTGTTGACAAACATCCTTAAAACATGTGTCCTATTACAGACTCCTAAGGAGTAAACCCTAAATTCTGCTGCTACTCATATTGTATAGACCTAATTGGCTAGATTGTTTCACTAACTCCACAATTAAGTAATAATAGTTTAACATAATCCAAGAGTTAGTCCAAATGGTAGAACATGTTTTTCGTATATCTATCAACCTTATTAGGTTTTAGTCACTCACTTTATTTTGAATTATTTAAAAAATAATAAATTGAGAAGAATTAATTAAACTGAATTTATCAGTTAATTATATAATTATTTATTATTATCTGAATTTATGATTTATTTGATATAAATTTAAAAATAATGATTATCAATTTCATAATTATAAACGATAGAACTAATTAAAAAATGGCATTTTTCCTTAATGGAAGACAATTCCAGTTTCTCCTACTAAAACTTGATGCTAAAGCGACTCAACATTATTGGAACATGGCATTAAGGACACGTAATCTAGACAATTTGGAGTCTTCAACTCAATCATGTTTGTCATGTCACATACGTTAAATGTCTCATTAACTAAGCAACCACTCACAACGTTCCAAATAATTAGATACATATAGATGATAATAACTTGAAGGATGCAGGTGCAGCCATCAAAGTTCAAACTACCTTATTTATTACCTCTATGTAATGAAATATCTTACGGTGTTCTAGTTCTAGACCTTGCTTCAGCCATGTAATCCGGAATTATTGCCGTGTAATGAAGTTGATGTACCTATAAATATGAATGCAACCCTCTGGACCTTGATTTCCTCAAATCCAAATAAGCTCTTGGTAGGTGAAAGGTCTCTTTCTATATTGTTCACTAAACCACAGAGAGAGAGAGCTATGAAGATGGCTCTGAGATGGCTTGTTCATTCAGCTTGTCATGTTCTGGGAAACCCCAAGGAGGCTGACATGACAAGTAACCATGTTATGGGCAAAAACCCTACTGAGCATGCCATGAATGGAGGCTTCAAGGACCCTGGAGAAGAAAGAAATCCTTCAGGGTTTCAAATGCCTCTCCATTATCCAAGGTACACAAAGGATGATTACCAGAAGATGGAAGAGTGGAAGGTGGACATGTTGCTTAGGGAATATGGAATTGTTAGTTTCAAAGGAAATCTTGAAGAGAAGAGGAAATTTGCAATGGGGGCATTCTTGTGGCCTGACCAATATTGATTATATATATATATATATATATCAACAACAGCTATATATGTTATGCTTCGACATCGCATTATCTATGGCTTGAAGAACTTGCAGCTCAATAAATGATCATGGAAATTCCTCTGAGAGGATGTTATAGAGCAAGCTTAATTGGTTTGACGCAAAAAGCAGTAAGAAGAACATGCATGGAGGAGTATATGTAGAGTACGAGAGACATGTACTGTGAGACCTCTGTCTTCTTATGCGAAGGAGAGTAGAAGAATTCCTTTCTTCAGATAGATTTAATTCCATACTTCGTTATTGCTATTGTTGTTTTCCTGTTAGCTTGAAGAAGAGAGATTGATGAAAACCATGTTTAGTAATGCCTCTTCTGTTAAATATCTTGGCTTGTTTAATCCGATTCCAAGGCCTCGAGTAGAGTTGTCTTTCAATAATGAAGCATTCTCTAATAGGACGATGGTTTTAGAAGTACTTGCGTCACAAATAATATATTGAAAACAAGAAGTAAATGTGGACAAACCTTTTAATACATAACTGGGAGGGTAGCAAGTTAAACAAGTAAAGCCGAATTTTAGAGATGACAAATTTTTTATTAGAAAGTTAAGTTCTTGCAAAAATTCTAACATTTTAGTTGAATTAGTTAAATAATTTAGGTCAATTTTAGTTAAATTTTGAGTAAATTTAATTTTGATTATATATTTTTTGAAATCGTTCAAAATTAATTTTAAATTTGATTAAATTATATTTCTTTTCTTAAATTTGAAACATTTTGTTATTTCTACTATAAATCAAACCTCAACTTTTCCAACTTAATGTCCATAATATCTTTTCTTTCATAGATATGTCAACATAAAAGGTTTGACACCTTTTATGATTTATTTTGGCTGCTGATTGCTTGACGTGGGAGAGCATAGGGTCGAAGAAAGCTGTAATTTGTAGGCGTAATTTATTGTCTAATACCTAATTAGAGGGAGTTGGATGCAATATGAAGACAAATACATTTCTTAAAAAAAGTCTGATTGAAGAAGGTAGAATGATTTGGGAAAACATGGGATTCATCATACACGTGAAAGCATGACATATTTGGTGACTCGGGCTATCCGTATTATAAGCAGAAAAATATTTTAATAAATAAAAAATTTCTTATTTGGTAATGAACGAGTACCAATCAATGACCAGGTAATTGAGTCCTTATTAATATGCCTCTGAAATATTTCAGAATGCAGGCATGATTACTGTGATTATTAATCTAGGCAATGTATCACAGTTTACCATTCTGATAATGATAATAATAACGATCCTTGTCAAAATGGTATTTTTATTTGCTGTAGATGATTCACTTGTACACCTGAATACTGTAACTTTACTTTTGATCAGTATACAAAACGTAAAACAATGACGAATCACAACTGGTCTCATAAATATGCAACCTAGAACTTACAGATAAGAACCTTAGACAATCCTAGGCTGCAAGCGCTCATAGATCTTGTATGAAGTTGCTAGCTGATGAGGAGATGAGAAAAAAGGTCATCCAACCGCTTCAAAGCTTCAATCCTGAATGAATAGCTACAACACCTCCGACCAAATTTTCATACTCGACCTTTCGAAATCCCGCATCTGCAATCATTGATGCGAATTTCTCCTGGATCGATTCATCAATTATGAACAATTATAAGCAACTACTTTTTGTTGAAATAGGCAAGATTGGTTGGTGTTCACACATAGGAAAAGAAAAAAAAAGCCTTTTCACCATGGCAGCCAAGCTTGAAATGCAAATTTAGAAGTTCAGAAATTTAAATGGTTTTTACACTCAAAGCAATTTCCAACAGAGTATGTACTGTTCGGTATAAACTGATAACGCCTCAATCCACGTTTGTTTTACCCATTAACATTTTCTAAACTTGCATTCGGTGGTATACACCTAATCGAGAAATCATGTGTTTTTGTGAGTAGGTAGTTGTTCCTTATCTTCTCTGTCTTCCTCTCCCTAATTCCGCATAGCAAATTTTGGGCATCATATAATTTTCCATGACATTGAGCCTATTCTTCCCTTAGCTCTAAAAGGGCTCATGACTGAGTTATTACCTGATTGGGAAAACGACGTATACTCTCAACCAAGTACTGATAGGATTCTCGATCACCTGCAACAAGCTCTCCTAGAGCCGGAATGATAGAGAACGAGTAGTAATCATACCTACATAAAAATAAAGCAAACTTTGTAACAGAACAACAAAGAAATGCAAAGTACAGAACAAAGCCTGTGATTTGAGAGGGTAGGCTAATACATTGCATCATGCCCAGTGCTGTTGACCAGCTCAATTTGAAAATATTGCAAACAGCCTATTTTGAGAAAACCAAATAGTTTTGATGACCAGTGCCAATGGTTCAGTATGAAAATGTGAGGACTTGCATCTATTTCTTACAAGAAAAAGATCCTTCTTATAGCAAAAAGGTATACTATAAAGCATAAAGTTGGACAAATACCTACCATTCTTTGAAAACAGGCACTTCCACATGACTTAGTTCAAGGCATAGGAATCTTCCTCCTCGTTTCAATACCCTAGTATCCCATAACATACAAGTTTGTATTATCATCAGCTAAGGTTTACCAAAGAACACATAATCAAGAGAAACTTGAGGACACATGACAGGATATTAATAAAACAATCATAAAGATTGTAACTTTGGTCAAATCTTATTTGACCAAGAAAAAACACGAATCACATACCAATAATTCGCATCTCTAAATCCGCATCAATGTTTAGTATCTAAAGAATAAATTACAAACATGATCTGCTAAATGCAGAAACATTTAAACTACATTAGTCGTTTCTTGATTTATTTCATGTTTCAATAACTTACTATAAAAGCACATAAAAGCAGGCATACTTCGTAGTTGCGTGTATTCTCAAAACATTCACATTCACAGTGAGGATTACTTCTTAACTATATATAACATAACACTGATTTGCGTTCTTACCATCTAGTTCTGTTTTACTGTCTCAACTTTGAGCTATGATATGTAGTTCAAAATCATAACAACAGTTTCATAATGCAATTACAAAAAGCGCTCAATTGGTAAATGTGTGCATTATCCCTATATTCCCAAATTGAGATATCAATGAACACCCCCTTCCTAACTCTTTCCTCTCAACATTTTTAAATTGTTCACGTGTTAAAATTGATTCGCAGAGGACTTGTAAGCACACCTATGGGCCTCATCAAGAACATTCTCTATGTGAGTGACATTCCTGATTCCAAAGGCTATCGTGTAACCATCCATTGAGTTATCTTGAAAAGTCAGAGCTTCAGCATTTCCTTCCACCCATATAAGGGACTTGTCTTTTCCAAGACCTACCAATTCCGAAGAAGAACAAACTTATGCATGCAAATAAGAATATTGAAAGCAATTAAGCAGTAGGAATGCAGGATATTTTAATTACTTCTGATTTCTCACCTCTCTCTATGGCCCTTTTTCTACCCACATTCAGCATGTTTGGGTTGACGTCACATACATAAATTTCAGTTTCCTCCTGCAAAGGATCGTAACAAGGATCTTGAAGTGCTCTACTTCTGATACTATTTACAGTTTCTAGGATCCTGAAGGCAATATCTCCTGCAAATAATGCATTGGGTTACGAAGTATCAGATAAAAGTTGTCAAAGTTACAATGCTTAACACAGTATCGTATGCTTTCAGAACCTTATCTGCTATCTCACATTGCTATCTTTTTCTCAAAGACGGTAAGAAAGGAATTGCAGTAGTAATAAATAGTCATGCCAAGTTCTCACTCATTGAACCTCTGTATAATCCAACTCATGACAGCAAGATTTTTGCAACTATTTAAAGAAGATAATCTTACCTGTCCCACCAGCTACATCAAGATGCTTCATTCCAGGGAATGGACTGAGTTTGGAAACTAATCTGGGTGATCCCATAAAATAATATGTCAACATGAAGATAATTGAACTCCATAAAAACTTCATGCATGCATTAAAAGTTCCTCAGTCTAACCTGTCCTTCCACAATCTATGTAATCCAACACTCATCAAATCATTCATGAGGTCATAATTTGATGCAACACTACTGAAGACATTACTGACCATTTGACTTTTTTCTTCTTCCTGCACTTCTTTAAAGCCTGATAAAAGAAAATGGAGAGAGCACCACTCTACATGAAACTAGCCATGTGGAACAAGATGATTGTTGTGCAGGTGCAACATTAAATACACAAATAAAATCTGATTTCGTTTGATAAAGATTAGAACCAAAACAAAAATAGGATAAGTGACTTCTAAATAACACTAACAAGAAAACATAGAAGAAATTTCATATGTACAGGGCACACTTTATGCTTCTTGTATTAACATGTTCTATCTGAACAACAGGAAGCATGATTTACTACGGTAGATCAACTCCTCAGGCACACAACACTTCTAGGGAGACATGAATATTTAAAAGTTTCAATTCAAGAATCTCACTTTATATTTCATTCTAAGTTACAGAATGAGGGAAGAAATGCAATTTATTAACCCTGAGATTCTGCATCCACACAAGTTATAAAAGTATCTCCAATATCTGTTCAGAAGGCTATTCTTGTAAGAACAAAAGGAAATACAAGTTTCGAATCACATAAGCAAGGCCTACACTTTTAAGATAGAACCCAACGAATGCAGAAACCATTAACATTACTCAAAAAACCTACCAAAGCTTGTGGCATGTGAATGCAGCAGAGAGGCAGAAGAGCTGAGTGGCAATAAATTGAAACCCAGGTTCCTTTTTATCAATCTCAATGCCATTGCCATAGCTGCTGCAACAACTGAAAAATCAATGTCCATAAATTTCAAACCGCCCAAGGTTCATCTAAAGACCATTCAATGGCAAACTTGCAAAGGAGAAAACTTTTTCAACAAATGCGCGAACCACATGAGATACCCATTTCAGAGAGGGGTAAGAAACTTACGATCTAAACAATGCACGCAGTGAAATACTCAAAATTCATTGAAACAAACAATCGAACACTTCGCGAACAACTAAGACCAAAGGACGCTAATAGACAGAACCACAGCACCTCGTTATTCTTAACGAATAGTACTTGTCTTATCCACCGAAAATAAGATAAAGCAATAAACTTTCCTGAAATAACTTACGGACAAACAAGCGAATTTATCCAAAATTCCTGAGAATAGTAGTTGGAGTTGAAACGTACCTACCAATTACGAAGTAGAGGAGAGACCAGAGAGGAAGGAAAATGGCAGTTTGATAAAATGGTTATATTGGGCCCAACATGTCCTACATCCTAGAAATTAAGGGCCTAACCTAAGTTTGAGCTTCAAGTTGGATTTTCCAAGCCCATTCTTGGGCCCCTCGATCAATTAATCTTCAGGTTGGATATGCCTTGTCATTTGCTTGTCCTTTTTTCTCAGATCCTTCTGATGCTTTGATTCGCAGCTCATTTTCAGTGCAACAATTAAATTATCCCCAAGTTCGTTTTCAAGCTCTAAACGTACTTTCCTGAGAATCTGACGTTTCACGGTAACTAACAACACTCACGAAAGATTCATTGCAAATTTATAACTCGCACGCTATAACTAACCCTACAGAAGATAAAACCAATTCTATGCATGCCAAGGTCTTTAAATACCATTAGTAATCTTATGAATTTGATAAGCAGACTCAGTCTTCCCTGTTTCAGGAGACCATATTGAATCATTAAAAATGGTGGCAGTGAGCTTTATAGACTGTTACACTGTAAAACCAGCCAAACCAACATGGACAGGCACCTTGTCCTTGTCAGAATGGGACCAAATTGGCGTTCTAACTCATGTCCCCACCATTTACTTCTACAGGCCACCACCAAACTGGCTTTCACCTAAAGCCATTATAAATATTCTCAAAGAATCGTTGAGCCATGCCCTGGTTGCGTTCTATCCGCTGGCAGGTCGTTTACGTTGGATTGGCAATGGCCGTCTTGAGCTTGATTGCAATGCAATGGGAGTCCAGCTAATTGTAGCTGAATCTGAGTCTAAGTTCGACGATTTCGGTGACTTCGAGCCGTCTGCCAAGTACGAAAACCTAATCCCGGCGGTGAACTACAAGACGCCGATACACGAATTACCTTTGATGATAGCGCAACTGACCAAGTTCCGATGTGGTGGTGTTACCCTCAGTTTTATCTTGTCTCATGCGGTGGTTGATGGGCAAAGCGCACTTCATTTCATGTCCGAGTGGGCACGGATTGCCCGCGGGGAGCCATTAAAGACGGTGCCATTTCTGGACAGAAAGGTCTTGCGAGCCGGTGAGCCGGCAATTACACCACCGCGGTTTTTCCACACGGAGTTCGAACGACCACCGCTGTTGCTAGGTCAAACAGATGAGAAAGAGGAGAGGAGGAAGAAGACAACCTTAGCCATGTTGAAAGTAACCAAGTCCCAGATCGAAAAACTAAGGAACAGAGCTAATGAAACCAAAAGCGTCGGCACTGAACGTGGTTTCACAAGGTATGAGACCTTAGCAGGACATATATGGAGGTGCGCATGCAAAGCTCGCAAGCATAACCCTGAACAGCCAACTGGTTTTGGTGTTTGTGTTGATTCACGCAAACGCATGAATCCACCTCTTCCACAGGGTTACTTCGGAAACGCCACTTTCGATGTGGTCGCCACCAGTAGCTCCGGCGAGCTGATGTCCAATCCATTAGGCTATGCTTCGAGCAAGATAAGGGAAGCAATCGAGAGGGCAACAAGTGAGTATGTGGACTCTGCCATCGACTTCTTGAAAAGTCAACTTGACTTGTCAACGTTCCAGGACGTGCATGCAACAAAGGGCACTGATGAAGAGCCTTTCCATGGAAACCCTAATCTTGGGGTGGTTAGTTGGGTGACATTACCGATCTACGGGCTGGATTTTGGGTGGGGAAAGGAGGTTTACATGGGTCCTGGAACTCATCACTTTGACGGGGACTCGTTGCTTTTGCCAAGTCCTGAAGGTGATGGATCGTTAACAGTTGCGATATGTCTGCAAGAGGCTAGTATGGATGACTTCAAGAAGTACTTCTATGAAGATGTTATGTAGACCATTAAATTTTAAAATTGTGTGCTCTCAGTCTAAAAATAATGAAGAAGAAAGTTAAGAAAATAACAAGAAAGGGGAAATATTAAAAAATAGAGAGAGGGAGAGAGGGGATACTTGTTGCTATACTATATTTACATGCATATTTGATATTAGGAGATGATTAAAAAAAAAAACAATTTGTACTTTTTGTCAATTTTTATATAAAATGAAATCAACTACATCCACGCCCTTCAATAGAAAACAACGCAAGTGAATCCCCTCATCCTGACACGGAGCCACTTTCATCTCCCATCAATGGCAACGTCACTTCAGAACCCAATGCCTGGGAAAATCCTACAAGAGAAGCAAATATCAACGATCTTCCCTCTCCAGCGTCCAGTAAATCAAGTTCCTTCTTAGAACGCAGCATTGCAGATGTTGACTTTGTTCCTGCTAGTAAAAGAAGATCCAGCAGAATGAAGAAGCCATCTTAGGGCCAGGAGTAATGATTATCTCCGCTCCAGGGTCTCAATTCCCCTGAGAAAAAGCTTTCGATGAAGGATTTCATTTTGAATAATAAGCCTAGTATTCTTAGCATTTTGGAATCACGAATTAAGTAAGGTAAGTGTGACATTCTTCATTTTGTTCCAACGGGTTGGCGGTTGATTCATAACTATGAGGAACACCACAATGACCAAATTCTATTAGTTTATAATCCTGTGGAAATTTCCATACTCACTCATATGGTCTCAGCTCAAATGATTCACCTTCAATCCCATTTGTTAACTCTGAACATTATTGCCCATGTCACTTTCATCTATGCTTTTAACTATCCTTTCCAAAGATCCTCTCTTTGGAACAGCCTTCGACACCTTGCACCCCATATCCAAACACCTTGGCTCATTCTTGGAGGCTTTAATGTCACCACATCTCTTACTCAATTTGAGGGTATCTTTACTCATAAACATCAGTGTGAGGAGTTCAAAAGCTGTGTTGAAGATATTCAACTATCCGACTTGCCATTTGGGGATAAATTCTACATTTGGCAAAATAAACAATCCGGAAACTCCTTAATTAGTCGAAGAAAGCTAGACAAATGCTTATCCAATCTAGAGTGGGGTCACACCTTCCCACATTCTTATGCTTTCTTTCCTAATACCACTTTATCGGATCACTCCCCCTTCATAGTCCAGATCAACTCTCCAAAGCCATCTCGATTTGCATTTCGTTTTAAGAACTTTCCATTGATATTGCAAGTTTTCGCACAAGAAGGTTTCAACTACCCCTTTCATGGATCTAAACATTTCGTCCTTGTGAGGAAGCTTCAGTATACCAAAGAAGCTATTAAATCATTTCATAAGCACAACATTGGCAATACTTATCATCTAGTCTCCACGGCTAAAGCTGCTCTTGAACAAGCTCAATCTGATCTCTACTGCAATCCTACGTCAGTGGTGCTTGTTGATAAGGAACGATAGACCATCGAAGCCTATGCATTAAAGTTTCACCAGTCTCTGCTTAAGCAACAATCCAGGGTGAATTGGCTAAAACATGGTGATAAAAAAACTCATCCTTCTTCCGTAAGGTTATCAAATCTAGGAAAGCTTCAAACAAGATTGTCTCCATCAACCATCTAAATTCCAATCTAACCTTACAGCCACTTATCATCCGAGCAGATGATCATTTTTCAAAACTGCTAGGTTCTCATCCCAACTCCAAATCCTCCCCTAGGCTCAGCAGTGAAATTGTTCAAGACCGACTCTCTCCACATGAAGTTAGCTGTCTTTCTACACCTGTATCCTTTTAAGAGATTAACCATGCTCTCAAGTCAATCCACCTAAGAAAGCACCAGGTCCTGTGGGTTTCAATGTCAATTTCTTCCTCAAGACCTGGCACATTACCAATCCAATGGTGGTCGATGCTGTCATGGAATTCTTCAATAATGATAAGCTTCTTACAGAGATCAACAGCACCTTCATCACTCTCATCCCCAAAGGTGTTAATCCCACTAGTTTTCGGGATTTTCGACCTTTAGCCTGCTGCGATACTGTTTACAAGATAATCTCGAAGGTACTCTCGCTTAGACTTAAAACCACTTTGCTCAATCATATCAACTGCAATCAGGGGGCCTACATTCCTGGTCGATCTATTGGTGACAACATATCCATCGCTCAAGAGTTCTTTAAACAGTACGCAAGGAAAAGATGTTGAAGATGCCCCCTCAAAGGAATAAAGACAGCACCTTCAGCACAGAACCTATCGATCTTCAAGTCTGCAGATGCAAAATGTCAAGCACTTGGTGTGCACTGTTCATGTCTGCTCACAACACAAGGAAAAATCGCAACTTCTGTCTCCACTGTTATGTAATCTGAATGTATGAGGTCTAGGAATTTTGTAACTGAAATTGCTCACAATATGGTAGATGTATGAGGAATGGTTTTGTGTAAACTGGGAAAAACGAATTTAGTGCTACTGTTGTATTAAAACAGTGAAATTCGATTTTGCAGTCTCAATGTGTAAAGTCTGCTTCAACTATCTGTGGCTCAAAATGAAACTTTGCTTCCGAAGGAATAAACGATATGGAAAGATGTTAAACAGATCAAAGATAAGGGCTTGCAACTTGCTAAAACTGATGGAGTTCGGTTTTTCACTTTCAAGAACTTTCAAAACTAGCTTCAGGTTTTACAAAACAGAACACACATCAAAGGCTACTTTTCTACCTCTGATGCTCAACTTCTAAAACTTACTTCTGGAAAATCAAAAACCGAAATGACAAGTAAAAACAAGGCTCAAGAGGATAAAAACATGAACTGAAGGCTTTTTATTGA
>JANSVB020145983.1:0-14349 GCA_025504935.2 Erythroxylum haughtii
TCAAACTAACCTTGCTCAAATAGAACATTAAACACAATCATTCAAATTCATAAATTGTCTTTTTCTTTGCACATGACTAATTCACCACAAAATCCTCACTTAATGCTATTTTATAATTCAAAAGCTCACTAAAAGATCGAGGTCCAACAAGTTATACCTCAGAGGTCGGTCAACTGGAACTGAAGGAATAGTTTGTGTTATCTTTTGTGTTTCCTCATTTATGTAGCATAGTGTGTAGACTGAGCTGTTGATGCTCATAGGATGATGTTATGTAAACATGGATGTTGAATATAATGCTGCAATGTAACTTATGGTTTATGATATAAAATGAGAAAATTTTCGTTTTTGGAACAATGCGTAATTTATGACTTAGCTTACGATGCCATATTATAAAGTGAAGGTGAAATAGTTAACATACCATTTCTGTCAGGTATGTGCACGTGTATTCGAAGGACGCACGTGAACGTGCGTCAGATGGGAATGGGGTGTTACACTTTTAGAGACTTTACACTTTTAACATATCTTTTCTCTTTAATGATCTTGATTAACCATCGGAAACTCTAAGAACCCTTAAAAAGTCGATTGCAAGGCTATTTTCATTAAAATTTTGAGATCTATAAATCATCTCAACATATCAAACTGTCAGTAAAATCATGAATATCTTCTAGTTTATTTCATCATGTTTTTTTATATTTGTCTATTATTTTTATTATTTTGATTAGGATTAGTGGCTAAACATTTTTCTATATTAATAAAAGAAAAACCCTATTATATAATTTCATATAGATCGGTTCTTTTTAAGTTTTAAATGAGATATATTTATATAAACTGCCTTTAATTAATCTTAATGCATGATTTATTTATACTAGTGATTAAATTTGATTTAAACCTACTTGTGAATACCTCAAGAGAGTTTTGTATTTGGAAAAAAATTAAAGAATTTTTCATCAGAACTATAATCTAGGGATACGCCAGATGCCACATATATAGGGATTACATTGCTTAATATAATACCCTCTGTTAACACTACTTACAAGACTAATAGGGATAAATAAAATAAGAACTCATATACATTGACAAGTGCTAGGAACAACCCTAGCCATATATACTATACGTATAGAATATCTACACCTAAATTCACTCCAATGAGTTCCTTATCCTTAAACTAACATCTCCATACAATTTAGGTGAAAATCAAGTGCTCTTTCCAATTACGACAAGAGACATGCTACATGTAACCTATTTCATTATAGTCAACATATCTTGTGTTATTGATTAATTATAAGTGTACTCCCTTTGTTCTCCTAAATTGGATCATATATACATCTCAAATTGAATAAGAATGTCAAGATTAATAGCCCATCTTATAATTCTAAAGTCACATGCAATACACCTAAACTAAATTTGAATCATAAAGTCAACCAATCTTAATTTGAGTCGAATAGCTCCCCTTTATGCTCCAGGTAACCTGTAATTCACTACTTCATTATCTGCCTTCTAAATGTGGCATTTCTATAGTAGATAGCTTTTTTTTTCCCAATAAAGATTCCTAGCCTAATATAGAAGTAATTGCTCTTAGCCACATTAGACATATATTACTCTACTTTAGAATTGATAGTGAAATTATTCAATTCTCCAAACACACAGCATATGCCCACTTAATACCTTAGATTATACACAAAGGAATAATTGCTCTCTTATCTAAGCAAAGATCTACTTCAATGTAATTTATGGTTGTCTCTCTTGTCATTCATATATCCTAGCATTCTTTTCTTTCCATATTGATTGTAGGCAGATTCCAAGGGATATTACATAGGCAACCACATCCACTTTAGAGGCCATGTAGCAATTTTCTTTCAACCATCGAATAATGTCTGGGTAGCTTTTTATATTTAAACTCAAATTAAAAAGTCCCTTAACTTTCTTCTAAATGGCATTAGAGTAGTTGCACTGAAAGAATAAATGTGATAATTTTTTATTTCCTAATCTACAAAGTCCATATGAGTTCAACATTTGAGGGAAGTGGATTCTATCCATCATGCTAATTTTGTTTGTAGCTTCCATCCATATGAGGAATGAAAATTTTGCTGAGAGACTTCTATCCCAAATGATTTCAGGCTAATCCACTATTGAGCCTCTTGGTTTAAGCCATTCCCTATAACCTTTCTTTGAGAAAATCCCTTTGTTCATTATTCTAAATATAACAATCATTCTACTTATTATTAGGAGCATATAGGAACCAATTGGCTTAATTCCCTTGGATAATTGTGTCATCGACTACCCTCAATCCACATACTAACCTTTGCTCAAGTTGGAAAATGATCTATGAATTGGACAGTTTCTACTTGTGAACTAATGCACCATTACTTGTCTAATTATCATACCAAAGAAAAACTGAGCAGCCATCCTAAATCCTACAACTTATAATAGGTTCAATAAAGGCCTTTAGCTTAAGTAGTTGGGTAATAAACCAAGAGTGAGAAGATTTATTTTTAACTGCCCAAATACTTTTCCCCTTGAGTATATAGTTATGTATCTATGCATCTATAATGATTCTTTATCCACCATACTTAAAAAAGCCTCTTAGCCATCAAAACCTTCTTGGTTTATAGGAGTGATATCAAAACCCTCTTCACCAAACAATTTACATACTTCTAACCATTTGACCTTAGTGTGGCATTTACAATTTTACCCCACAAAATTTCCTGATGATTCTTTTAATAGTCTTAATTAAGACCTTAGATAAGAACATATATGCACATCAGTAGATATACATGAAAGTGATTATAACTTTGATCAATTGTAGTTTAGCACCAAAAAAGAGCTCTTTATTAAACCAAACATCTAATTACTTTTGAATTTTTTTCCATTAGAGGTAAATACTCAAATCATAACCTTCTTGTAACCAAAGTTAGTTTAAGTACATTAAAGGATGGCCTTTAATAGAAATGATAGTCAATGCTTTCAGTTTATTTGCATATGGCACAACACTATGGTAAGATAACTTTTGTTATAGTTAATGTCTAATATAGAAAGTACCCGAAAATGAATTAGAGACTTAATTAAGACCTGAATTGATTTAGCTTCAGCTTTAGTTTAAACTTACTAACTTAATCTTTTACATTAGCTATGATACCTAAAGATGGCACTCTTTAAGATATTATTCTTCAATAGTACAGTCAATGCCTCTATAGAGAGGATGAATGGATAAATAAATTAGGGGTCTCCTTGTTTAATACCCTTTTATCCCTTAAATAGTTTTAAGGTAACTTCATTGATTAATACACTATAAGATTTAGAAGACGAGCAAGCTATCACCTATTTCCTAAAATATAAGGAAATATGAGAACCTGAAGCAAGTTAGATAAGAATTCCTAGCTTACACAATCAAATGCTTTTTTGAATTCAACCTTAATAACAAAATTTTAGAATGATTTCTTTCTTGTATATCCCTTCATGAGTTCTTAAGTAATAAGTATATTATCACTAACTAATCTACTTTTAAGAAAGCTCCTTGATTACTGCTTATGATAAATTGAAGCACCACTTTTAGTCTATTTTCCAATATCGTGAAAATGATTTTAAACAAAAAGTTTCTATAAGAAATTGGCCTATAGTCCCCAAAGGATGAAAGATTAGGAATCTTATAAGCAAGACATATAAATGTTTTGTTAATTTCCTTATGTAGGGTTACACTAATAAAAAACTCCTTGACAACTTGTTTCACTATAGAACCTACCATTGGCCAAGCTTTATAAAAGAAGAATCCGTTTAAACCACTAAGTCCAAGAGCCTTTTGACCATTCATCTGGAAGACTATTCACTCAATTTCTAGATCACCAACTTGTTCAGAGAGTAGAAGACCTTCCTCTTTCCTTATTTGTTTGTCAACAAAGGCTTTTAGAAGCTCTACTGAACAAGAGCTAGGAGTATGAGAACCTATAAACTTCTTTAAAAATGGCACTACCTCAGTTAACAACCCCTCTTAGTTAGTGACGAAATCACAATTTTAAGAGACAATAGAGCATAAGTTTTTAGAGTTCCTCTTAGCCAAGATAGAGTTAAAGAAGAATTTTACAAACCTCTCTCCCTTCTTTAGCCAATTATTCCTATCCCTTTGCTTGAGTAGAGTAGCATGATCATCCACTTTATGGTCATCTTTTCTTCAATTAGCCGCTTCTTACTAGACGGATCTATAGATGGACTATGTTCAATTCTTTCAAGCTTATCCTTTGCACTCTTGACTACTTCAATAGTGTTAAGGCCCCTTATAGCATTTTACTTCTTCAATTCCTTCTTGATACCTTTTAATTTTTACAAGCATACAAATTGTTTAGAGCTATATATAGTAGAGGACATCCCTTTCGATATTGCCTCGTGAAATCCATCATCAAAAGCAAGCGAGTTGTTAGATCTAAAAGGGAACCTTTTTTCTTACCTTTTGGAACAAATTACTATTCTAGTTATATGTATGATCTAAAAATAATGGCTCTATAAAATTTTCTTTTCTCTCAAGAAAATTGGTGAGCCATGCAAGATTAACTAGAGCTTTATTTGACTTTTTTCTAATAAAACTCCTTCCTTCCTGTTTGTTACTTCAAGTAAATATTTGGCCTTTATATCATGGACAAATCCGTACTGGGGCCAAAAATTTTCATATAAAAAATAATTATTTTAAGTTTTGATCCCATAAAAAAATTTTACTCTCATTAAAATTTTGCCCTATTAAAAATAAAATTTTACTCCCATTAAAATTTTGCCCCCACCTAAAAAAATTTATGGATCCATCCCTACTTAAAATCTCAGGTCCTCCAAATCTAACCCTTCCACATACTCTTTAAAGTTACAAGCAATCTAAAGAGAATTGCTACTAACCTTATTTTGTAGTAGGCCATCCCAAAATAGTCCCTTTGAAAAATTAAGGTTAGCGCCATAAATAATATAAATATACAACTTGTATTTTAAAGTGAAAAGTGAACTAATACTTTTTTTTTGAGAAAAAAAAAGTGAACTAATACATGCATAGCTTAATCACAAGACCACAATTCTTCCACTTTTACAAAATTATTATTATTGGCATTCACAATTCTCCTAAAATAGTGGTGTTAGAAATTTGAAAGAAAATCCAAATTGGCCCTAAAATCTTCAATTTATTCAAATTGGTTTATCTAATCTTCATTTCAAAATATCCTACAAGCCAAAGACGTTACAAATTGATAAAATCCTTTAAAGTTGTAGCCTTTTAAGGCAATTTAATCCTCAAACATTCCAGACTAACGAAGTCATTTTGAGGTAGACTTATCTTTGGATCTCCTGCGTTAAGTGCCCCTTTATAACTTCTTCCTTATAACTGTTTGGAAACCATAATCTTTTAAATCCAATGAAGATTTCCATATCCTCTATAATATAAGGGATAATAGGTTACTTATCATACACATTCTCCGTTGCCTCTTACACATACTCATTATCCTTTTTGCCATAACCTTGCTAGGGGATTGAGAGTAATTCAAAACTTGGATCAACTCCTTTCTACCAATATGCTCTTCCTCCTCTAAATTATGCATTTCCTTACTAAGTAGTGCAATATATAGGTCACCATTTGGCATATATATACTATTTGGTTACTTAAATTCTTTCAATTCCTCCAAATTTTCCTCCCCTATCCCATCAACTTATTATAATCTCCCCTCTTGAACATTTTTGTAACAGGTTTCCATTGCTTACCTTACATCTTAAGTGATGGTGTCAAATTGTATATAATCATAATAGATTCCTCATATAATACATTGTTTCATCCTAACCTCATAATAGGGATGTATTTGGGCAGATTCATAGACACTTCCATACTGATGCATACTCTTATAAACCAAATTATCTTTCTTTTAGCCATGTTCTCATCCATTAATAGTGGCTTTCTAGTATAATTGGCAAGTATGCTCAAAACTTTACTTGTCAAGGGTAAAAGTTGCCTTAACATCAAGGCTAGTTCTATCCATTTCATCAAAATAAGCAAGACGTATTTTATTAAAACTAGTTCCTGCCAAGAAAAACAATGTAGCGCCAATAAATCCATGTGATATTATTTGTAAAATGGCTCAGTTGAGTCCCATATCGCTTATAGAACAATTTCTTATAATTATAAAACCCATTTAAGATATAAAAGAGTAAGCTATTCTTTTTTTAAATTGCGTTGCCCAGGAGATGTTAAAGCTGAATAGATTATTTGCATTGCACCTACTATTATTAGCCAAGGAGAAAATAGCAAATGAGCTTAGGACAATGATTCCATATTGATTCAAATGAATACATACGTGCCTATTTTTAATAAGATTCTGGCTAGAAGAATACAAGTACTATAATGTGCTTCCCCATAGGTATCTGGAAACCATGTATGTAAAGGCATAATCGGTAATTTGACAGCAAAAGCAATAAGAAATCCAATATACAATAATATTTCCAAAGTAGTGGTAAAGGAAGATGAGGGTAAAGATGGAAATTAGTTTGGATAGGGTAGAGTCAAACCATTATTAAAGGAAGTCATAATAAAGTAGGCACTAAACAACTTTATGAAGAGAAAAGCTTGTAAGGTAATTACCAAAAATAGCAATAAGAACTTCTGGTGGCAAAAGTAAAAAGTTAAGGGACTAAAGTGTCTTTGTACACTAAGGAGCATTAGTCTAGAGTATGCAAAGCTTGCATGTCACTAAGGTCAAATAATTAGAAATTTGAAGAAGTGAGAAGAAGATCTGATGTTGAAATAGTGGATTAGATAGCAGTAAGTTTGAAAATACAAAATCAGATATAGCTAAAGGAAAATAAAGAGAAAGGATAAAGTAAAGTGGACATAAAATGGAAGATTAACGATCAAAATAGCCATTTTCCTAATAGCCTAGCTCTAAGTAAAAGATGGTGGATCAAGCAAGAAGCAACACAGGTGACCTATGCATTTCTTTGAGGGAGATGTTCCTAAGTGAAACCTCAAATAATGCTATAGTAGTACAATAGTGAGTGGTAGTATTGGTGGTGGATGGAGCTATCTGCCTCTAGAGAGCTTACATGTGAATGAACTAAGAATTAGCTAATAAAGATTAAATAAGGTACTTAGGAGAGATTGTTTGTGATCTTTCTAGTGTTAATTTGGAAACTTTTATGAGATTTCACATATCTTAGTACATTCAAAAATGTGTTAACTTGATAGAGATATCAGTTAACTAATAGAAGATGACATGGTTGTAGCTTAAAATAATGCAATTTCAATGTCTAAAAGATCTTATCAGTTTAGTTAAATATATATATTCTAGATTAATTAATTCATAAAGTCAAAAGTAATATTAGAGAAAGTACTTGTTTAAACATTAATAGTAAATTAAATTATCTTTTATTAATTTACCTTGTTATTGATTCTTTTGGATACATATTTACTTTTGTGTTTAGTTTATCTTTCTTCAATCAAAATCTAACAACATAATTTTTTTTACTTATGTAGTTTAGACTAGTTAGCAGTTGTTTTCTCATCCATATCATTTCTTTTAGGGATCGACTTCTACTTACTAATTTATTGTTAACGAAAGGAGCACTTGCCCCAATTATATGTAATAGATTAATAATAGAAAATTTTATAACATAGATAGAAATCACTTCCTCCAGTTTTATTACATAAAATCAGAAAGAGAGAGTCCATTCAAGTGGGAGTGATATAAAAAATTGTTTGTCTTAGATGGCACATAATAGAATAGTGAATTATTAATAAATGGTTATGAAAAAAATCACATATTATAATCACAAACCAATTAAAATAATAAATAGAAGAGACTAGTGAAAGAGAGAAAAGTTGATTTATAATGGTTTCGTCAAACTCCCCTTAGCCTACATCCACTTCCCAAGCTCCACTTAACGATTCACTATCTTCTTCCTTTAATAAGTGCAGAGCTACCATCCATACAACATCTTATTTGCTATAGGCAAAAAAAAAAAAAACTCTTGCAATCATCTTGCTTTTTCAAAAATGAAGAGCACCTTCTTACAAATCTTGTTTAAGGTTAAGAAGACCCTTTAAAAATGCATCCCTTGTAATTTTCCCAATTTTAATAATTATACTACTTAAAAATTCCTTCTCTTGCTTATATTGATTAACAACACTCACTATACGTAACGTAATGTACGCATACACTCTCGAACCTCTTAATGCTCTTAGCAACTTTCTAATACACCCAAAGTTACTTCCATAACTCATATGTGGTCTACTTATACTAAAAGTAACCTAAAATAGTACTTAAATATAAAAACTAGCTATTATAACGGCTAATAGTAATGCATTGTTCAACTATTTTGCATATTAATTAACCAAATATGGTCACATGCTTACAATATATATTATCAAAAGACATTAGATGAATATACTTCCACCTAAAATTAGTTGGCCTAACTAACCATACTAGTTGACTATACTTCCTTAATTAAGCTTTCAAAAACTTCATAAGTTTTCAAAGATCAAACTACATTATTTTAACAAAAAATTCATCGAAAACTATTTCAAAATTTTCCTAAAATTATTTTAATATCTCAAGAGAGTTTTCTTTAAAACTTCCTAAATTTCCTCTTGATTAGGATAAAGTATATATACTATACCCTATGTACAAAATGATCATGTGATGATTGAGTATTTAATTAAATGACTAAGATAAGGTTACGAGAATGATTATAGTGATTTACTTGATTCCTTTTTATTCTTAATTCTTCTCTTAAATCACATATGTGCTCTAATTTTCTCATTTTCTTCATCTTTTTATTAAAATGGCTCATTTTCTCACTTTACCTTTCTATTAAACTTTATAATTCATTTATTTCTTGATTCCAAAATAATAGAGCTATTATATCACTAAAAGTAAAGTTATTAATAGCAATATATTTTGTTATCATTAAAACCATAGTTAAGACCTTATTTAGTCAAAATTGGATAATCAATCCTTTAAATGCATACATAAAGAATAATGATACAAAAACTTAATAATTTATGATGTACCTAACAATGTTTATAACTCTCTAAAAATTCTTATAATTTAAAACAAACTCATAAATCTTAGTATGATTAACTACATTTCTTATGAAAATGGTTTTATTAAAGGTGATGTTGATGTAACTCTTTTCATTAAAAAGCATAAGTATGATTGATGTATATAGCATATAGATATATATATTTCATTAGTCTTTTACATTATTTTATGCTTAAATTACACACACACACACACATATGCACAAATATATTTCATTAGTCTTTTACTTAATTTTTTTGCTTAAATTACCTTAGTTTTACTCATTTGAAGTGCTTCTTTTAATAATTGTGAAAGTGTTACCTTAGGATGAGCTTTATCAAGAATTGGAGAAGATTTCAAGTGAAAATAAAAAGAAAACACAATTATTAGTTAGGAATAGCTAAGGACATGAATGTGTGCCAACTTGTGTCCTTCATTTACCACTTAAAAATGAAGACACGATCATATAAACGGCCTGGATGGAGATTATATGACAGATAAAAAAATTTAAAGTGCATTATAGTCTAAGACATAATTGTGTCTTAACTCATGCCAATACCCTAAAGTTGGTGGGATATTATGACTAATATTTCTCTTAAGATATTATACAACTATAACTAGATTATATTGAGATATAGATAGGTTGTATATAGTTAATATAGAATAAGTTTGAAATCCCTTAATTTAAGGGATTATATTAGAGTAGATAGATCTGGATAACTTTCCATATTTAAACTTCTACTTGTAATAGTTTATATATGGTTGTACACTTTCTATTCAAGTGACTATTCCCCCACTTGGTTCATGGTATCAGAGCCATAGCAGAACACTTGGGAATGATTTCGTTTAGGTCGATCAGAGCCATATAGGTCGAGTCAGAGGAGATCTCTACCGTTGGCTCGTCTAGTGTGGCTCCACCAGCATCAAACCCATCCTCTCTCCAAAATAGTGTTGAGATATCCCAAAATGGCATAGTCAGTCATATACTAAATGGCAATAATTATCTACCATGGTCTCACTCAGTGCTTATGTTCATAAAAGGGAGAGGGAAAGAAAAATATTTAAGCACAACATCACCTGCTAAATCCGACCCATCAGACCCAAAATACTAGACTTGGATGGCTGAAAATAACCTTGTTATGAGTTGGTTGATCAACTCAATGACCCTGGAAGTCAACGAGCAGTTCGCCTTAGCCACATATGTGAAAGAAATTTAGGAAAATGCCAAAAAATTATTCTACTATCAAAAACACTACTACTTTGTTCCAAATTAAGAGTCTTTTAAGAGAGACCAAGTAAGGAGAGAATACAGTGACTCAATATTACACAGCATTGGTGAAGCTATGGCAATAACTGGATCTTTATGATCCTCACCAGTAGATGTGCAATGAAGATTTGACTTGCTACAAAAGTATTGTGGAATGGGAATGAGTGTATGAGTTTCTGTTGGGCTTAAACTCAGTTTATGATGATGTTCATGGCAGAATCATGGCTACTAGTCCTCTTCCAACAGTCATAAGAGCAGTTAAACTTGTTAAGTGTGAAGAAAGCAAGAGACAACTGATTCATGGGACTCTAAACAACAATGAGGTTCATGAATCCTTAGTTATGGCTGCCAAGGGAACTACTAGACCAGAATCAAAGAAAAAACCAAGTAAGCTTTGGTGTGAACACTGTCAAAAAATGGGCATACCAGAGATACTTTCTGGAACATCTATAGCAAGCCATCCAGTTTGAAAAAAAGAATCAAAACATAGAGGAAAAGCTATGCAATTGCCAAAATTGACAAGGCAAAAGGTGAAAATGTACTGATGAGCAAGGAGGAGGTCGAGCTACTTAGAAAAATTCTAAACAAGGAGCAAATGACCATATGACCATATGACTTGTGATAAATCTTTATTTATTGATATTTTGTCTTGTCAAGGTCATAGAACTGCCAAGGTAGCAAATGGACAGGTTCTCAAGGTTGAAGGAATAGGAACTGTTATAATAGCTAATAAACTTGTCTTAATCGATGTTCTTTATGTACCTAGTTTGGACTACAACCTGTTGTCTATAAAGAGACTTACTAAAGAGCATAATTGAACAACTAACTTTTACTTTAATGGGTGTGTTTTCTAATATTTGGATTCGGGGAAGAGGATTGGTAGTGCCAGGGAGTTTGATGGATTATATTATATTGGCAACTCGAATGGGAGTAAAGCAAATGCTATTTTGTCGTCTAGCACTGAAATCACACTTTGGCACTATAAGTTAGGCCACCCTAGTTTATCTTACATGAAACAATTATATCCAACTTTTTTCCATAATAAGGATTCATCTTTTCAGTGTGAATTTTGACAACTCTCTAAACACACAAGAAATTCCTACTTACCTCGTGCTTATGACCCACTAAACCTTTTCCTATCATACATAGTGATGCCTGGGGGCCATTAAGTATTAAAACTAAGAAAAATGCCAAATGGTTTGTAACGTTTATAGACGATCATACGAGATTGACTTGGGTATATCTCATAAGAGATAAAAGCATAAGTTTTTCAAATTTTTAAGGACTTTTACTCCTTTATACTGAATCAATTTCATGCAAAAATTCAAATTTTTAGAAGTGACAATGAGAAAGAATACCTAAGTCAAGCTTTTAAGTCAAGCTTTTGACTAGTTTTTTTATGACCAATGGTATTATACACCAAACTTCATGTGTCAATACACCACAACAAAATGGTGTATCTGAGAGAAAAATAGGCATTTATTTGAGGTTGCAATAGGCATTTACTTAAGGTTGCAAGGTCTATTATGCTCACTACAAAATGTTCCAAATTGTTTTTTGGGAGAGGCTATTCTTACTTCTGCTTATCTAATAAATCGAATGCCTTTAAAAATATTAGGTTTCCTTACATCTTTATAGTAATTACTTGAAACCTATCCCTCGGTTTCCTTTCTTAATCAATTACCTTACAACATTTTTGGATGTGTTGCTTTTGTTCATAATTACCATGGTGGAAAACTTGAACCTCGAGCTCATAAGTGTATCTTTTTGGGCTATTCTTCTACTAAAAAAGGTTGCAAGTGTTTTTCTCCTACTCTTAATAAGTTCTTTGTGATAATGGATGTAACTTTTTTTTGAAAATTAGCCCTATTATCTAAAACCACCCATTCAGGGGGAGAATTGTGAGAGTGAATGGCTGTTTTTAGTAAATGATGGCACACCACACATACTATCCCAAAAAATATACTTTCTTTTTCACCTTCTACACCTGACTTTGATCAAATCAAACCTGATACTTTCACTTCAGAGGCCACTCAATATTTTGAGCCCACTGTAACAGATGATCCCAGCCCCTAACCTAATAAGAACTCCACTAAAAATGGTGAATATGATAAGGAGAAGGTTACCAAAACTAGGATGGACAAACTAGAAAACTATACTAGATTTTACATAAGAAAGAAGGGAACAAAACAAGGAAATGAGCAGCAAGTAGCAAGTGAAACTGAATAGGAGAAATCCTTTATACTTTCTGAGCAAGGTCATAAATCAGAACCTAATACAAATTCTAAGGAGTTGGGTTGGCCTATAGCATTGAGGAAGGGAGTAAGATCATGTACAAGGCACTCAGTCCACAACTTTGTCTCTTATAATAGGTTATCTCCACATTTTCAGACCCTTGTTGCTTAGTTATCTACTGAAAAATTACCTCATAATTTTCAGGAGGCTGTCAAGGATCCCAAATTGAGGAACGCAATAAATGATGAATTAAGTGCACTTAAGAAGAATCAGACTTTTGTGGAAACAGACTTACTATAAGGAAAAATGTGGTGGGATGCAAATGGGTGTTTACCATTAAATACAATTCTGATGGAAGTATTAACAGGCATAAGGCAAGACTTGTGACTAAGGGGTTTACACAAACACATAAGATTGACTACCACGAAGCATTTTCACCAATAGCTAAACTCAATACAATCAAGATTCTATTGTCATTAGCTACTAATCTAAACTGGCCCTTACATCAACTTGATCTCAAAAATGCCTTCTTGAATGGTGATCTTAAAGAGGAGGTGTATATGGAGTTGCTACAGAGATTAGGAGGAAACAACCACCCTTAGAGAGTATGCAAACTTAAAAAGTCTCTATACGAACTGAAGCAGTCACCTAGAGCATGGTTTGGAAGATTTGCAAGAGCAATGAAGAATCTTAATTATTATCAATATCAGGCTAATCATGATTTATTTGACGTTTGACTAGTGTTAGGATAACTATCCTTATTATTATGACATTGTCATTACAGGTGATAATTGGGAAGGTATACAGGAGTTGAAGAATTCTTTAGGTCAAGAATTCAAAATCAAAGATATGGGTAACTTGAGATATTTCTTTGGAATGAAGGTGGCCAGATATTGTAAAGGTATCTCAGTATCTTAAAGGAAGCATACTCTTGATCTTTTAGAGGAAACTAGAATGTTAGGAGAAAAGCTAGCAAAAACACCTATGGAATCAACATATAAGTTAAGTTTTAAAAAGGGTGATACACTAGTGGACACAGGCAGATATTAGAGACTGGTCGGAAAACTGATTTATTTATCTCATACTTGGCCAAATATTAGTTTTCCTATCAGTATGGTTAGTCAATTTATGAGCAATCCTCAAGAGGAACACATAAAGGCAGTGTTTAGAATCCTGAAGTACTTAAAAATGACACCTAAAAAGGGGTTATTCTTTAAGAAAGGGGGAGTAAGGAGCATTGAAAATTTCACAGATGCTGACTGAGCCACATCTATAATTGGTAGAAGGTCCACAACAGGCTATTGCACCTTTGTGTGGGCCAACCTAGTTACTTAAAGGAGCAAGAAGTAGCCAGTGGTTGCAAGAAGCAGTGCCGAAGCAGAGTGTCGAGCTTTGGCACTTGGAATATATGAAGGAATATGGATCGAGAGGCTCCTAGCAAAACTACAAATCATAATAAAGCCTCAGATGAAAGTATGGTGGCCACAATAAGGATTGCAAAGAACCCTATACATCACGATAGAACCAAGCATATGGAGATAGATCACCATTTCATCAAAGAGAAAGTGGAATCTGGATTAATTGATCTTGCCTATGTGCCCACTAGTAGTCAAGTTGCAAATGTTTTTACCAAGGCACTTACAAGAGTCAGATTTGAAGAACTTAGTTGCAAGCTGGGAATGATCAATATCTATTCACCAGCTTCAGGGGGAGTGTAGGTGGGATATTATGACTAATATGTTGGAGTTATGTAAATATAGTGCCCTGGAAAGCAAGTGTATTTACATGTAACTTTATCTTCTTCAGTTACAGTTT
>JANSVB020146045.1:0-14347 GCA_025504935.2 Erythroxylum haughtii
AAAGAACCATCTGCATCCAAAAGTGGTTCATTCAGGGCTTGTGAGTTGGACTCAACACTACTGAAAGATGCAACAGATGCATCTGGAATTGGTGGGCGTGCTTCCAAGACACTGCCATCAGCACCAAACATAAAAGAACTACCCAAATACCCAGCTTCTGATTTGATCATTCCCCCATTTATTCCTTGCATGAGACCCATGTTTGAGCTCTGTGTTGAAAGCATATTGTGTGGGGCATCAAGTCTGTTGGCATGAGCAGACATTTCAACAGTGGGAGGCATATTTGAATGCAGTGATGATGCACCATTCGTAAATGCATTAGGTAAATTTGAAGCCATTGATTGGTGCATGTTCTCTGATTTGAGAGTAGGTATAGTTTGCTCTGGGGCATAGCATGCAGAATTCTGATGCACTGAAAGCACAATAAGGAGTCAATTTCCAGAATCATGGAGGCCAAAGTAAGCATATTTGACTTGGAATCTTATTTCAAATAGAAATCAGAAGTAAACAAAGAAGATCTCTCAGACGAGTCTAGAAAATCGAATCATGGCAAAATTATGTAAAGCAAGCCTCTTCTGAGTTCATTCAGCCAGTGATTTCCAAGTATACACCTCGTTTAATTGAATAAATAAACTGCAGTATTCAGATGCAGAAAACAAAGAGGTTGTGTCCTAGACATTTAACCAAAAATAATTTTCAAGGTGGAAAAAGGGATATGTGGACACAAAAGCATGGGCATGCACGGAGGGAGAGAGAGATGGAGATATGTTAAGATGATATTTAGTTATGTGAACTTCTGAAAATTAATTCACATGAATCACCCAAGTATATAAAAACTGCAACAGAACAGGAGAAAAATGCAATGAAATCCATTTAAAGGTGAGAAGCAAAATGCAATATTTCCCATAAGACCATTTCATTCCCTCACTCCCAAATAAAGCATAGAGTTTAACAATGCTCATAGATGACGGGGAAAAAAAAAATAGCACAACTGCTCTTGTTTGCCTCAAGTTGAATATTCAAAATATCAACATAGAACACGTGGGCATATGGAAGGATACTTTTCTTAATTTAACAGAAATGAGCTGTGATTCTTTCTTAATTTGTATTTTCCTGTATAGTTTCTCTTAATATAGGAATAAGAACATACATACAGCTCTATGATTGATTTTTTTAATATATATGTCCTTCTATCCTGTATCTATATCAATGAAATATATAAAAGAATTATCCTGCATATCCACAACTTGGTACCAGAGCTTCAAGCTCTAATTCTTCTCTCTCTACAAATCATAGCCACCTCTTCTATTCTTAACCCTAGCCATTTTTGCTCTTCTAAAAATCCCAACCACTTTTGCCCTAAGACCACTAACTGCACCACAGTATGCCTACCAAAACTAAGGCTGAACCTTTTGATAGCAAGAAAATATCTAAATGACCATTCAGATACTCCATCCATTCATATTAAATTGAACAGTGCTAACTATCAGGCTAGTCTAAGATTTTGGAGAGGCATATTGCTGGAAAAAAAAAGTTTGGCTATATCAACAAGGTTGAACTCTCAAAAGATGATCCAAGCAATGATGAATGAGAGGCTAAAGATGTACTGGTTAAGTCTTGGCTCATAAATTGAATGAGTGATAATCCAATGTCACACTTTGTGCAATGTGGAACAACAAAGGAAGTCTGGAAAGCTGTAAAAAGAAGTTACCTTGATGTATCTAATTCTTCTCAAAGTCTATGAACTAATGAAGAAGTCTTCCTAATTACATCAAGGTAGTAGGCCTCTAGCAGAATATTAGAATGAGTTGAATTAAATTTTGTTGGAGCTTGATTATCAAAGACCAAACAATATGACCTATGCTAATGATAATGGAAAAGATAGAAAACATATCGCAAAAGATAGCGTCTACATCTTTCTCATTGGTCTTGATCATAATCTGGATCAATTAGTAGTCAGGTTCTAGCTACTTCTCCTTTACTCACATTAGAAGAAGCATATTCTTTGGTTCGTCGTGAAGTACAACGAGAAATGACCATGTGGACAATTATCCACTCAAAGGCTTCAGTTAATTCCCTCTAACTCGATACTCCTATTCAGCTCTTGGAGATTCTATAGCTCCTCAATCTTGATTTTGCACCTGCTACCATAAGAATACACATACAATGGATAGTTGCTAGAAGAGACACGGCTATCCATAATAATACCACATCTTCTGCCTCTCGTGTATCTCAGGTATCTTCTCAAGAGGGTAACTTTGGTTTATCCAATAATTCTACTTGTTATGAAGTTTGGGCTATTAATTTAGGGGCCATTGATCATATGAATAGTAAATCTTCTATCACTGATTCTCTAACATCCCACCAGTTAAGTCTGTGCAGGCTGCTGATGGGAATTCTATGTCAATCATAGGGGCTGGAATGTGTCCCTAACATTTTCCATGTCCGCTCTTCTGCTTACACCTACACTTTCAAATAACCTCGTCTCCATCAACAAAATAACTAAGAATCTTAACTGTTATGTATCATTGTGCTTTTCAAGGCAATCTCACGAAGATGACGATTGTCATTGGTAAAGAAAGGAATTGCCTATATTATTTTGAGGACAATGGAGGCATAGCAACTCTTACTCGTGGCTTCCAAACAAAGAGAGAGGCATTATATAGCGAGAATTATTCTTTGGCATTGTTGGTTGGGACGTTCATCTCTCTCTTATTTAAAATGTTTTCTTCTTAAATTATTTTCCAATATTTCTGTTTCTAGCTTAAGATGTGAATAATGCATTCCATCATGTTCCTTTTAAAGTCAAATTTGACAAATTACAACAAGTTTTTTTGGTGCTTATACTAATGTATGGGATCCATTCTCTACCCCTTTTACTTTAAGACACAAAACTTTTGTATTTTTTATTGATACTTGTACTAGATTCAATTGGATGTATTTTATGAAATCTGAGAGTGAAGATTCACATGTTATTTCTCAATTATATAACATGATTCTCACTCAATTCAACACTAAAATAGTAAATTTTCTTTTTTGACAATGGTTGTGAGTTTGCAAATCATTCTCTTGTTGATTTTGTGACACAAACTGGTGTTCTTTACCAGAAAACTTATGTTTACGCACCCCAACAGAATGACATAGTAGAATGCAAGAACGGCCACCTCATTAAAGTGGCTCAGGCCTTATGTTTTGCTATGCTAGTTCCAAAATGTTCCTAGGCTGAAGCTGTCATGACTATTGTATTCTTATTAATAAAATGTTTGCCAAGATTCTTGATTTTTAAACTCCTTTAAGGATGCTATCCACATTTCATTTCATTCCCTTTGCTTTAAAAGTTTGCCCTAAGGTTTATGGTTATGTGTTTGCATATTCATTCTCTTCACAAAGATAAACTTGACTTCATGCTATTAAATGTATTTTTGATGGTTAGTCCAATTCAAAAAATGGATACAAATGTTCACTTCCTCCTATAGGAACCTACTATGTCTCAATGGATGTTTAGTTCTGTAAGAATTAGTCCCTACTTTTTTGGGGTGATATCCACAGTTCCTCTAACATCGATGGTAAAAAAGCAGAACAAATATGGTTGGGAGAAAAGACAATATTGACCTTAGGTATAAAGAACATTAAGGAAAATGGGGAATTCGTAGTTTTAGATGACCCACTTATTAAGGAAAACAAAATTGAACATGATGGTGAGAGACTTGAGAAAATAGCTAATGGTGAGAGACTAGCTCATTTTTATGAGAGATGATATTTTAGGAAAAAGGAAGATGTCATGATTATGCATCTTAAATCTAGTACCACTCCTAATACTACGTCGTCATCAGGTGAATCTTCTAAGATTGACACTAAGGTATTTACCTAGTCTCCTGAAATTCCCAATCCCAGTTCTAATACTAATTATAATAAGAGATATCCTCTCTGTGAAAAGAAAAGCACCTGATAGATTTGGTTTTTCAAAGCCTCTAATGTTGTTTAACCTAGTCATTTTTAGGAAGCCCTTGACCATCGTAAGTGGAAGGACATAATGGTAGATGAAACGATCGCTCTCCCAAATTATTATTATTTGGGAAATGGTTACATTACCGATGGGAAAGAAGACTGTGAGGTGCAAATGGGTATTCATTGTCAAAGACAAGTCAGATGGAATGATTGAAAGATATAAGGCTAGGTTGATTGCAAAAGGTTATACTGATACCTATGATATTTATTAGCAAGAGACTTTTGTACCAATTACTAAGATGAATATTGTTCATGTCATACTGTCGCTTGCAGTTAATCAAGACTAGCCTCTACGATATTTTGATGTGAAAAATGTCTTTCTTCATGGTGACCTAACAATAGAAATGTTTATGGATCCACCCCTGGGTTTACATTAGAATAAGGAACAATATACAAACTTAAAAAGACATCCTATGGATTAAAGCAATCACCAAGGGCATTGCTTGGTAGATTGAGTCATGCAACGAAAGAGAGTGGATTCAAGAAAACTTTAGGCATATCATACCTTGTTTTATAAACATGATCATAATGATGTTACCTTTCTTCTAGCCTATGTTGATGATTATAATTGTAATAGGTGATAACATAGATGAAATGGAGAAAAATTGAAGTTATTTCGCCAAAGAATTTAATATAAAGGATTTGGGACTTCACAAATACTTCCTAGGCATTGAAGTTCTCAATCTAAGAAAGGACTATTTCTTTCCCAAAGGAAATATAATTTGGAACTCCTAAATGAAACTGGTAACTATGCCTGTTAGCCTATAAATATTCCTATGGAGGTGAAACATGACCTATCGATTTCTCCTATTCAAATTCCAACAAACAAGGAGATATATCAAAGAATAGTTGGGAAGTTGATCTATTTAACTCACATTAGGTCAAATATAGCATATGCAGACAGCGTTGTCGATCAATTTTTGCATAATCCATGTGATCAACACATGAATGCTATTAACCAAATTCTAACATATATAAAATCAGCTCCAAGTAAAGGTGTTCTATGCTCCAAACATGGACAAGCTGATATTGTGGGATATACAAACTTTGACTTTTGTTGGTAGTAGAAAGGATTAAAAAAATCTACTTATGGATATCTTTCGTTTGTTGGAGGCAACTTGGTGACCTGGGGAAATAAAAAACATAATGTGGGTTTGTTATCTAGTACAGAAGTTGAACATTGTGCTATGCATCATATAATAACAAGACTTTATTGGCTGAAAATTTCTTAACTGAGATTGCTAATAATCCAATGCAACATCATCAAACTAAGCATGTTGAACAAGATAGGAACTATATTAAAGATAACCTTGATTATGGGACAATAGAAGTTCCTTACACTAGAAGTTCAGATCAGTTAGCTAACATTATGACTCATGTCGTCAATACTGGATCATTATATACAATGCCATTCAAGATGGGCATGCATGATATCTACACCCAACTTGAGGGGAAGAGTTAGAAAGAATGGACTATGATTCAAATGGACTATGATTCTTTCCTACCTTGTATATTTCCTGTACAATTTCCCTTAATTTAGGAATAGTAATATACATACAACTGTATGATTGATTTGTTTACTACATATAGGTCCTTGTATCTTTTATATATATCAACGAAATATATGAAAGAACTATCTTGCATATTCACAACTTTCTTCCTGTTGATTTTTGATCATCAATCATAGACGATTGTCCAACCAAACAATTTGATAGAAATTTATCCTAATGATACTTATATCTTCAGCCCATATAACTGAGGAGAATCATATCCATGTAAGTAATATCCTCTTAATTTGATTAGTAGTAGTCTTACATTGTGTAACATGAGATCCATTAGAAGTAGGCAAAGATGCAACTCCAGTTGGATTTATCTGACGCATCAGTTGTGCCTGCTGCTCAAGAAGCTTGTTGAATTCTGTTATTTGTTGCTTCACCATCAATCTTTGATAATAAGCATTGAAAAATTCACGGTTCTCTTCTTCAAGCTTCTGCCAAACTGTCAAACAAAGTAAGAGTTTGAAAATTAGTAAGGGACCATGTCTAGAAATAGCTCCTACACTGTTAGAAAGTATGCTTTCACAAGTGGAGATAACTGAGTAGTTGCATGCATATCCAAGGTCATAAAGTTATAGCCGCAAGTGAACATGAACAAACAGGAGGAGTTTAGTAAAATGGCTTCAGGGACTTATCATTTGTATTGTTGAAGAACTATGACTTGGAACACTGTTTTAAGCAACAAGATAGATTCTGGTACATCTTGTGAAGAGAATTTAGTCTAATTCAAGATTTAATCCTTAGCATCCACAAGATTGCTATAATTCATAAATAAAACCATCAAATAGGCTGGAGTCTATAAACTAATATAATCTTGCACATCTACATACAAATATGCGTATCTTACTTGTCCATGTCAATGGCAACTATTTAACAACAAAGTGATCATACTTTACCGAAAGAATTTCTACAGACAATACCAAAGACAAACCAACAAAGCAATGGTATGGCCTTCTGACACAATAGCAATGTTGATAAATGATTAAAAGGATAAAAGCACAATCACAATGGTTCAACCTGAATGCTAATCAACGTTACATAGAAAAGAAAAATGGTCTCATGGAGCTTATTCATGCAAATATTTAAGAATCACACAAGCTTGTGTCATTGTCAATAAATTCTATAGTTACCAAGTTCAGTAAATCCAGGTTCTATCTTTGCCTGATCTAACAATGTTTGCACAACCTCTCTCTGGTTCATATACAGCTGAAGACACCGTTCTATAAGATTTTGTACCTGGAATAAAAGACCAATAAGGTAGCAAAAGTTTATAGTTTATAGACAAGTAGGTTATACACCAAGTTCTATACTTAACCAAACTGAAGTTAAACCATCTTACCACTTGTATATCTTTGGGTGATACCCTTCTCACTCCTCCGCTTGACATGTTGTAGTCTTCTAAATAGAAGAGGATGTAACTGAAAATAGATGAAATTCACACGAACACTATTAGTGAAAAATTCCAAGAGCTTAGCAGAACGTCTTCACTATTGTTTGATCTGTCCATTTTAGCCACGGTACATGCATTCTTTAACGTTTGCAGTTGGTTCAATTTTAGAAACACAACCAACAGTTATCTTGGAAGCCACACATGGATTTAGCCTGTAATCCTTCTTCATTTTGTATAAATACTAGCAAATTCTTCTATAGTTCTTCAGCACACCCATTATGTTACTCCAAAGCAAATACTCTCGACTTCACACAACATGTAATCACATATCATCACTTTCAATTTCACAAACCTTGTCAGACAAAATATAATATCGTGATATATGGTCCACCATAATTCATATCTTTCAGAAGATTATGCAACCAACATCTGTCGAGATCTTAACTTTTCACAAAGATTCCTTAGTCTTTCATAAAATGAACAAAGGAAGAGTTAAGAAAGCAGCCATCAAGGAAAAATTTTCTATTTCTACTACCCGGTTCATAAGAAATAAAGCATGTGCCGCAGATTTGGCATATTGAACTAATCCCAAAATGGAAAATTAACCAAAAGAAAAAGATATGAATACATCCCAACTCTCTAAAATTACAACATTGCAAAGACTTCCCATTCCAAAGCATAATCCGAAATTAAGTCTCTCTAAAAGATCAAACCCGAGAAGTAAATCCCAAGTTTTGAAATTCCCAAAATTTGAATTGCCAGAAAAGCTCCAACTTTTAAAATTCGGAATACAATTGGAACATTATCCTCCGTCCCATTTCCACTACCCCATCCCTCGTATCCTCTACAGTAAACGTGACAGAAGCACATAAATTGAAATGAGGACAGCAAAAGTATCTCTCCGATGACCAAAATCGACAATCGAAACTTCCTAAAGAACTTCCATAACCACACCGGATTAACATTATTTAATCGAAAAATTAATCCTAAAGAACTTCCATAACCACACCGGATGAACATTATTTAATAGAAAAATAATCCCATAGAACCCAAATACTGTTCAAACATTGGAATATATACGCGTAAATATCACGCTCTCAGATAATAAAAATAAAAAGCAACAAATATAGAAGAAGAAAAGCAAACGGCAGCTAGAGGAGATACTTGCTAGAGCCGGAAGTTATGGGAGCAGATAATTATATATAGAAAAATATGTTACATAAAAATAGCCAATGGATAATTTGGACTTACCGACATCACACAAGTCTTACCTGCTATTCAGCAAAAGGGTTCTGGCTCAAGAACAAAAGAAAGCGAAAACTGTTCTTCGTCTACTTAAACCGATCATGGCGGTTCTTAATTTGCATTTTATTTATTAAAAAATTATAAAAGCATAACTAAAAGAACACGGGGATGAAGATACGTGGATTGCTTAGAGCAAGAGGAGAGGAGGTGGGACCTAGATGAGAAGATCAGGTGGGGGGTGGAGGTGTTGATTGATTGTGACACACTATTCCCAGTTTTTACCAGACAACTAGCTTTTATTTTGTTGTTTTGTTATAAAGCTGCTTTAAAACTTGGTCAACATCATCAGAGCATATGAACCAACACAACACAAAGATTCGGGTTTTTCTCTTGCAGTTGTTAGCTACTTATGCTTCTTTGCCACCATCCCAGATTGAGTGAACAGCAAATGAAGCCGCTAAAGTTCCACACTTGAGAGCAGGAAGCTATGAAAGATTCATCCTTTTTTTTTTCTTGTTATCAACTTCAAAACCTTTTTACTTTCTTGTAAATAATAATGGAAATACTGTAGAAGAGGATTATTCAACTAGAAAATCTGAAAGCTTACCTTTGATTCAGTTGAACAGAAAAGGATTCTGCTTGAGCTTACAGAAAGGTCTTGGCTGAGTAAGATGTCAACATACTGTTTGGTTGGTTTAATTTACAGCCAGCTGATGGGTGTGTTAATATGTAGAAGATGCAAATTGAATCCTTGTCCGAGGTGGAAGTATGAAGTTAATAACCGAGGTGCCTTTTCCAGATAAAAAAGGAAAATATCAAGCAATTAAATGTGCCGCGACTATTTTTCTCCTTTTGAAACAATGTATGCTAGTAAGATATCCTCAAAATTGTAACCTTCCCATGACATATAGGCTACTAATATATTTTTGCAGAGCTCACCATCAGTGTAGCGGCATCATCCGTTAAAACTTGTCTCTTTTAATGCATTTACCCTGTCGAACCTGAAGTTTTTGATAAATACAAGTCACCAATTTTAAAGCCAATTCTATACTTTCCCCTTAAACTCTAATTTCACAGTAGAATTATTTTACACAGTCATAGAATGTCTTAAACTTTCTTATACTAAAGATTCTCAAAAGAGGTTAGTATAGAGCATATTTGTCTCTATATAATAACAGATAGTAATATTACTCAAGACTTAAGTTTTCAAGAGAGGAAGAACTTATAAATAATGAAAAACACACAAATTAATATTCTAATAAGTGCATTGGCTACACACACGTATTGCTATTACTTCTTATTTGTCTCAGACCTAGTCAAACTGGTTTTTCACGTTCTGTTGTTTCAGTTGGAATAAGTCTAGTCTAGGACTGTTGTTAGTAATCCATATTGTTTGTTTTCGTTAGTTTGTGGAGGATATATCTCTTGATTTGCAGCTGGTTGTTTCTGAAGTATAGTGTGTGTTAGGTAGCACAAGTTTGTATAAAAGCCAGGTACTGGCAATGGGTTGGGGGAGGAAAAAAGAGATATTACGTCGTTCTCTTGTCTATTCATTTCTTAATTCTCTCTTCTAAAATTCCAACTTATCATATTCATTAAAATCAAACGTTGAACTTCTACCTTCTGCCTGCTTACAATGAAAGAGAAACCTTGCTTTTATAGATGAAGCAAGGATAGAAAAGTAAAACACGTAATAACACACTGATTACAACGTTAAAAAAGAAAGTAGTTTTAAATACAATCATCACACCTTTCATAAAGTTATTTTAAAAAAGCAAACAACTTTCTAAAAAGCAAACATTAGGTCAGAAAGATTTTCTTTCATCAAAAGACTCAAAAAAGAAAACACCTAAAAAATGAGGTCCACTTTAGAGTGCTAAAGTGAGGTCGTTGTCACAGTCAGATTCATTCGTCAATGTCATGCCATTGTTAATTTGCTCAAGAATGTGGCCGATATCAGTTGTAATCCAAGTAGAAGGCCATGGGTTAGAAATAGAAATGTGGTCTTGAACAGGGATGGATTGTACGCTGGAAGCTATAGACTTGCGATATGCAGGGTAAGGAACTTCACAAGCTCGAATGTTGATAATATTATAGGGAGCCACCGATGTCCAAAGGTCAAATGATGGAGTAAGAATTAGGGCAAGAAGAGCGGTATCTCCAAAATATGAACCAAGAGATGTACAATTGTTGGATGGAGACAGGCTTGGGGATTGATTGAGTTGGTCTAAGAAAGAATGTAAGTCTGTCATTAACTGTGTGCATTCTGTAGACCAATCAAGGGTGGTTAGCCAATGATGAAGATGATTTAATGTACACAAATGTCTAGAAGTACTCATACAGTAGGGATGGTGGATGATATAAATGACATAAACTTTGTGATTAGTTAAAGCAGTGTCCCATAAACGATAATGAGTTAAGAGTTGAGACAAGTCCACACACCATTTGGATAATGGCTGAAACCATTCTAAAAAAGTCTATAAAAGAGAGTTGACATTCATAGGATCATATAAATGATGATAAACATAAAAGGGTGATAGAGAGATAGAGCAAGCATAAAGGGCAGACAAAGCCCAAAGATTCCATAAGGTCGTATCGTGGAGAGTATCATAAAGATGATACATTAGTTTGTAGGGAGCAAAAGCATCAAAATTACCAGGAGTGAGTAAAATATCAAATTTGAGAAGTGTGAGATGAAGATAGTAAAACAGACTTTGATGAAGAAGGGGGAAGAGGTCTATAATAGTGGTTGGAGGAGTAGAAGACAAAGGGGGGAAATCTTTTTTAAATTTTGCAAACTTAGGAAACTCCATGAGCCAAAAAAGAGGAAAGAATGTTTCAGAGAAGGGGAAAGAAACAAGATAGGTTTGGTAGGTCTAGAGAGAAAATCAATAAGTGTGTTTTGGTGACCTTTAATGTGATGAATGAGAATTTATAAAGAGAAAACTATTCCTGCCAACGAAGCAATTGACTATTGGGAAGATATTTTTTGGGTTGATCAAGAATCTTAGGAAATGAAGTATTATCCATTTCAATGACAAAATGATAAGGAGCGAGGTGGAAATCAAACTTTTCAATACCTCTTTTAACAACTAAGATTTCTTTGTAATTGATGTGGTAGTGGCATTTAGAGGTTTGAAATTAGCCACTTGCATGACCATAATAATAGTGCTTGTCATTGATTTCTTCGATAAGCATAACACTCAAATAATGGTTAATAGTATCTGTCTATATTATGTGTTGTCCCATGTCAGAATTTTTAAAAGTGGAGGATCTTGACAGGTTTGCTTTAAATGCTGGACAACCTTTGTTTGTTCTAAATGCCAAGGTGGTGGATTCTTTTTTAGCAACCTGCATAAACATGAAGTGTAAGCTGTCATGTGTGGTATAAACTCACGAATGTAATTAACAATCCTAAGGAATTGTTGTATTTGTTTCACAGTGAGATTTTCATCAGGAAAGTATAACAACTCTTGCGCAATAAGTGAATTAGGCTGGTAGAATCTATCTTTGAAATGTGTACCCAAAAATTCAATCTCCTTTATACCAATGATAGTTTTATAGGCTGAAAGCAAGATGCCGTACTATTTAGTAAGATCGAAGAATTGCTGAAGTAAGGCCTGATGTTCTTCATGAGTCTTTGAGAACAGGAGAATGTCATCAATATAGATGATTGTACTGTTAAGGATAGGCTCATAGATCTTGTTCATGGTTCTTGGAAATAGTGATGGGGCTACTTTAAGCCTAAATGGCATAACAGTCTATTGGTATTGTGCATTGGGAATGCAAAATGCAGTTTTGTACTGCTCAATTGGGTGAACACCTAATTGCCAAATTCTTGCCTTAAGATAAACTTGGAAAAGATAACAACTTCTTTTAAAAATAATACTCGAGTACTGATATTAGGGAGAGGAAATTTGTCATCTTGCAGGAATGCATTCAGAGGCTTGTAATCAATCATCAATCTCTTTTTACCATACTTTTGCTTTGAACATTTGTTTACATAAAAAACCTGGTAAGCACAATATGACTTTGTGGGATCAATGAGTCCTTGCTTTAGAAGGATAGCGCACTCGGATTGTGCGAGTTTGAGGTCATCAGGGTTCATCCTTAGATGTTTAGCTTTCGTAGGATTGATATCCTCATTCTTTTTTAAGGGTAGACTTATGAAAAAGTCAACATTTTTTTAAATAGGATATAGATGAGAAAACTGTGCATGTGATTCAAGACAATAGTCTAACAGTTTATCTTGAAATGAGGTATATGGTGTAGGAACTTGAGAACGTTCAAACACATTTTTCACTTCAGTGTAGGAACTATAGAATGATCGATACCTAAGGCTTGTGGGTAGAATCTATAAAGGTGAGGCTTTGCTGTATACATCCATACCAATGAGAATATTTGGGCTAGGTAGATTACTGCCAAGCACTTTAGTCCAAACTATACACTAGGAAAGAATCATATCCTGATCTTTCTTTTTGTAATTAACTTGATCCTTGAATGTGTTAGGTTTCGATCATGCATCTCATACATAATATATATCAAATATAAGCAGCAAAAATAAAACAGAACCTCAAAAACTAGATCTACTCATATATAGAGATATACGAAAATAAAAACATGAAATGTAATATATTTATATACCTTTCTGATGATCTTCTTCGCTCTTTAATCTTCTCCGCGGTAGGTTGTCGTAAACCACAACGATCAACACAAATTGTCTCTAATGAAAGTCCACTCAAAGATAGAAGGATGAAACCTCACTAGGAGATTGCTAGAATTCTTTCCTTGTACCAGCAAAGATAAGAACTCTTGAGAGAGTTAGAGAGAAAAAGCATGTGTGTGTAAGAAAAAGAACCTTTTTTTTTCTCTTTATGTGTTTTACATAAGATGCATGAAAATCATCTCAATTTTCTACACCATTTGGCCTTCCATAATCTCCATTACTAATGGAAAGTTATGGGAAGTTAATGGTCATAAATAACATGCATTAATGGAAGTTATGAGAAGTTAATGACCATTAATAGCATGCATTAATGGAAGTTATGGGAAGTTAATGACCATAAATAGTATGCATTAATTGAAGCCAACAACACTTGTTTCTAATCCATTCCATGCAACGTTTTCTACTACGATCACATCACGATACAATCTTGAAACACTCTCTTATATCTTGAATCACCATTCAATACCATTTTACTCATCCTTTGGATCTCCTATGTGTGTGACCCATTAAGTTCCCAGTTATGTTGATCACTTCAATTAACACTTAATTCAAGTAAGTCAAAAGCGGTATCTAGCAATACGTCATGACCTCAATTGACCGAAAAGTCATTAGTTTGGCTATGAATCCTTTTATATACAATGTTGCTATGCAATTTTTCCTTTCACTATCTATACCCCACTTGGTTCAGAGTATGGTCGAAGTGTCAACTCCCACTAGACTAACTACATCATATCTAGTCCAAGTGTTATTAGATCTTGTCCTAGAGATCTCATTACTCTATATATCATTGAAAACTCTCTTCATGACACATATTTGCTCTGCCCAGAACTCTTGAGTAATGACACCAATAAGAGGTCATGGGTATTATCTCCTTCTATCAGGAGTGGTGAATCCTTTATTGACTACTCAGTTACCTTCGAATATCTCAAGTTGTACCCAATCACCACCCTATGAGTAACCCTTGAAAGGCACCGATGAATGAAGTCAAAGTATAGGATCAATATCTGAGATATCCTTAAGTACCTCAAGTCAAAAGATATTTGCACCATTGTTATGATGAGACTATCATTAACACTGGAATAGAATATCTATATGATTGTCTCATAGTAGGTCAATCTGATGTACTTACTACCTTTAGTAAGCATCCATATGTTAACTCTAAACAACTCATGTCTACAGCTTATAAGATTTACTGTTTGATCTAATCAAAAAGTATAACATGCAGTAGTTTATCCGAATTAATGATATCTTATGTTATTAATCCTATGAGTAGGGAAAGTTTAGATACTAACATAATTACATATGATAGGAATCTCATTATCATGATCTCATCATGATTTCCTTCATGCTATGTTTTATATCAAGGACTTCATTAAATCAATTTAAGATCAACATCAAATCTATAAACGTATGAACATCGAA
>JANSVB020151216.1:0-14258 GCA_025504935.2 Erythroxylum haughtii
TATATTAATTATTAATAAAAACTTAAACAATTTAATTTAATATTTTATATTTAATTAATTAAAATTAATTATTACTAAAAGTATAAATAAATAAATTTAATTTAATTTATAAAATTAATTTAATAATTATTAATTAAAATTTAAAATATTTTTAAAATATATAGATTCCAATAAATTTTGGTTTAATAATTAAAATATATTAAAAATAAATATTAGTTTATAAATAATAATTTTTAAATTATTTATTTAAAAAACATTTTTCTAATAATTTATTAATAAATATTATATAACAAATTAAAATAAATAAAAATATTTTATTTTTAAGTTTTATTTAATTTATAATTATTATTAGTAATAAAATTATTTATTTTATTTAAAAATATAAATTAAAAATCAAAATAAATGTTGAACTAAATAAGTAAATAGCTAATTAAAAAACTTTGAAAAAGGGGGTGGGAGGCTAGAGACAGGAAGAATTTTTTAAAAAATTAAAAAAATTATGTTAAATAGCCTTCTTATTTTTCAAAATTTTCGGTATCATGCAAAATCATCAGTACTAACAACCGGTACCTTTAAACATAGTTTTGTAGCGTTTTCCATAACGTTGGTGCTAAGTGAAAGATTTTTTTAACTCATTCAAATAAGAAAAGCAATATAATTTTACTATTTTAACAAAATGACATTATTTTAAGTCAATAAAGTTATAAGTTAAATGGTGTCATAAAACTCAAATTTAAACTTAACTCAAGATTCATATTTTTTTTATCTAAATCTTGTTATAAATTTTTCGACACCACCTTAATTTTATTTTACGTACAAGTTGATCATAAATTACTCGGTCATTATGAGCATTTTTGCTGTATTTGGGCCTTTGTCTTTTAGTAGAAACATTTGGGCTGTTAAGATGAGTTCCAAGATCTGGATCCAATTTTGAGTCCACCAATGCCCCAAATAATTCTAAATATATGGTAATTAGATAATTACCTTTTTAATAATATCATTTTCAGAGATATAAATGGAATTTGATGTAAAGTTAACAAATTAAACTTAAATTAATAGAAGACAATTTGTTTTAATTCACCTCAAATTAATTAATCAAAATAATTTTAATTATAAGAAGTTCATATGGACTAATCATTGTTTTTATTTTCAAGTTTCAACAAATAATACATTGAATTTATTAATTTGCTACTAATTTTTCTTTTAAAAGGCTCTAATAAAGAAAAAAGAAGTTCATAAAAGATTAAAGATTAATGTTATTTCTCTTTTTAAAATAATTAAAAATTCAATGAATTTGACTTATTCAATGTTACCATCTAAATTTTCAATTCAATTTTAAATTTGTGATTCGATTTATTTTAATAATTCTTGTTATTAAAAATCAATCAATTTATTAAATAATTAGTTAATTTTTCTAAATTAATAAATTATTATAAACTAAAATAAATCAATTAATTTTAATTTAATATTTAAAAAAAATAAACTTCAAATTCTTCGATAGATAAGATAATATATTTCAATCATATTTTAAATTAGTTAATTTTATTTAATATTTGATTGATTTTATGACAGTGTAATTTTTGTTGAAACATTATTTTTATCGGTTTAACTTTGATTTTTAAAATATTTTTAATTAAAAGGAATTTAAAATAATTTTTTTTCAAAATATAAAATAAAAATCTACTGTACAATTTCAAATTAAAATATTTCAATAATCAGGTATTTAAACTCAACCTGGTTGGCTAAAAAGCGGATTAACATTTCTATAAATCAAATTAAACCGGAAGAACCACATGACTCCACGCGTATATTTGTAGAAGGGGTAATTCCTAGCCGCTTGGTTACATTCCGGACACCACCTCGTACAAACGTACTCAAAAGTAATTTATTATCGCAATAAAATAAAAGAAAAATAATTGTTATCCGACGTGGCAAGCACAAAAATGCGAGGAAAGGAAGGTCCTTGAACTTCCAGAAACTTCTAGGGTCCTCGTCTCGAGAAAAGGAAAGATCTAGAGAACGCGGTCACGATTGCTCAACGTGGCATTAGATTACGTGGCATCCGAGGTGTCGCGTGCTGCGTCCTTGTAAATGATACGCTCTTCTTCTCTCCTTGACAAACCCAAAACAGCTGTGTCTCGTGAAACTTTGACGGTTGCTTTCTCTCTCTATGAGAGGTTCGATTTTTGTTTGTTCCGTTTCAATTTTAAGCCGTTGGTCTGGTGTTTAGTTTCTCTGTGTTGGATTTGTAAGGAGTGAGAGTGGAACTGACGATTACGTGATAATGGAGGAATGTAAGGAAACTGCGGTGTATATGTGCGGGTATCTTCCCGGAGTTTCGCAGGAGAAGTCGCCGATTCTCTCTCCGGTTCCGGTTCCGCTTCACGGCAGCGAATCGTGGAATGATGTTTGTGGGGGAGGCTGTGGATTCGCCATGGCTATTTCAGGTCATTTTCCGAGCTTTGCGCTATATTCACTTAATTTATTTTCATTTTCTCCAAAATTGTTCCTCGCACTTGAGCTGTGATATTCGGATGCTCTTTGTGTTCATCTCTTCTTATTCTTGTTTTCTTTTTTGTTGTTGTTGTTGTAGTTTGTTCTACGACATAATAATAAGAAAATGAACGCTATTTATATTTTCTCTGAATCTTGTGAACCACATTTTTTAATATTCTCAGAAAACAAAATTTCAAATGTTCTAGTCTTCGATCCATTTTATTAATTTTTTGTACTTTTGTTGTATTTGATTTGTGAGTCATATCCCGCGTTTCAGCGGGATTTTTACTGGTTGAGTTTGTTGTTGTTGTTTGTATTTGATCGGTAAGGAGAGAGAGGGAGGGAGAGCGCTGATAGATTAGTCATAGATCTTTGTTTAACTGTGAAAATGAACGTAGGGTCGGGGAAGCTCATAACGTGGGGTTCAACTGATGATGAAGGTCAAAGTTACTCTACCTGTGGGAAGCATGGGGTAAGAGTAAGACAGTAGAAGCTTATAAGTACTAATTGTTTCCAAAGACAGTAAAAGCTTCTAAGTACTAGTTGTTTCCAATCTTAAGGTCATATTGTTATTGAATTTTTATTTGCTTTTGCTCCGACGTTGTTTAAGGAAATCCCGGAGCCGCTTCCTCTTCCGTGTGAAGATTCAGTAGTGAAGGCCTCAGCTGGTTGGGCTCATTGTGTTTCAGTTTTAGGTACGCAATAACCTCTAGCTAATGTTATCAGGGAAAAGTTGTAAAAAGAAATCAGTAATGTGCATAAAGAAGTTGCTTTGAGGCAATGTAGCATTCGTTCATTTCCTTCTTCGCTCGTTGAAATGGATCTTTTGGGTTAGTCCTAAAATTCCTATGGAGGAACCTTGCTATTTGTTGTGGACCTGAGCTCTTCAATCTTGAGTTTAAATAACTGAATTAGCTCTCTTCTTCTTCCAATGTGCAGAAACAGGGGAGGTATACACATGGGGTTGGAAAGAGTGCGTTCCCTCTTCAAAAAGCATAGGCGTTCGAGATTCTGCAGTTGGAGGAAGTTACCAAAAGGATGATACTAAAAAACAAAGTGCATCACTTGCAGAAGGTAATTGGCCTTGAACCTATCTCATCGAGCAGGAAAATGTTTCATGCTTAATTTTGAAGGTTTAATGCGACGCAGTGAACCCGAAGACCCATGGATCAGGCATAACTGGTGAAAAAGTTCCACATTCTGACAACAAAAATGCTGGAGAGGAAATTTTGAAGCGAAGAAAAGTAGCTGGGCCCAAAGAAGAGTTCGAAACATTGCCATCAAATGAAGAGTTTTTCACTTCGACACCTTCTATGGTAGCTTTGGGTCCTGGAGTAAGGATTACCACTGTTGCTGCTGGTGGGCGTCATACGTTAGCGTTATCAGGTAAATTCGATATCCCATCATTACAAATTGAGAGTGCAGTCTACTCTTTGTGGTCACACTATATAGTTTTGTAGGTTAAATGAAGTACGAAGTAGGTTGTAGCAAGTTCGAAGCTATGGAAGAATTTAGATGTAAAGCAAGACACCTGATGAATCATAATTTTTAACGGAAGTTTCAGATGTGGGGCAGGTGTGGGGTTGGGGCTATGGAGGCGAAGGGCAGCTGGGTTTGGGATCTCGGATAAAAATGGTCTCTTCTCCTCATCTTATACCTTGCATTGAGTCTTCTGCTTCTGAAAGAGATAGGTCGGCCGTAGTCAATCAAGGAAGTGCGGACCTGTCTTCCCAAGCCTCTAAACTGCCTGGAAGCTGTGTGAAGCAAATTGCCTGCGGCGGGCGACATAGTGCAGTAGTTACAGGTTAGACTTTGATTGCCAATTTTTATGATCTTGTATCTTTCTTCATGGTGAAGCAATTCGTTTGTTAACGATTTCCTGCTTTTGGATTCAGATGCAGGAGTATTGCTTACGTTTGGGTGGGGACTTTATGGTCAATGTGGGCAAGGAAGTGTAACCGATCAGCTAAGACCAACTTCTGTAAATTCCTTGTCGGGAATCCAAGTGGAAGGGATAGCCGCAGGATTGTGGCATACTGTGTGTAGCACCATCAGTGGCAGTGTATATGCCTTTGGTGGTAACCAGTTCGGGCAGTTGGGAACAGGAAGTGATCAGGCTGAGGTATGGCTAAGTAGCATTGTGTTTGAACATTGAGAAGTTTGAGGATTATTTCCTCTAGACATTTTACTTCATCTAACAATTGACCATTTTCAAGTGGATTAAGCAGTTCTTGACATCGGATTTTCTCCCATCCACCCTTTTCTGAATACACGAGGAATAGTTCTTTCTGCTGCTTGTTCCAAACTACGTTATCATATTCACTTGATCGAGTTGTGCTTTCAATTTGTTATATTAACTCGTATCGTTTGTTTAATTTGTACGCAGACTCGACCAAAGCTTCTAGATTCTCCGAGCTTGGAAAGTAAGCATGTAAAAGCAGTTTCATGTGGAGCCAGACATAGTTTCATTCTCACAGGTATAACAGATAGCTAATTTCTGAATAGTCCCTTGTCCTCGGTGAGAGCTAATCTGCCAAAATATACGTCCTTCTCCTCTACATTTTGTTTGTGTACTCGCTACTATAGTAGAGGAATTAATGAATGTAACATTTTCTTGTCACCTCTGCAGAGAACGGCGAAGTTTTCAGCTGGGGATGGAACAAGTACGGCCAGGTACGATTTTCTGAGAAACTAGCCAGTTCTACAACTTAAAAACTAGATTTAGTCGTATAATATGGGTATTTGAAATGCAGCTCGGCCTCGGAGATACAATGGATCGCAACATGCCTTCTCAAGTCGGTCTCTTAGAAGGCTGTCAACCAAAAAACGTTGCATGCGGGTGGTGGCACACCTTACTGCTTAGTGAAACAACACCCTAAACTAAACTGTTAACTTGGCCTGGAAAAGCAAAGGTCAGCAGTTTTAAATTAGCCAGGATGGTTAACTCCTTTCTGCATTCTGATCTGATGTGGATCCGTCTTGTTTTACAGTGTCCAAACAAGTGGTTTTAAGACCTCTGACATCGTCTAATGACTAACTACAAAATCATGCATGGAAACTTATACAATCCTTGTAAATTAAGTACTTATTCACGTTAGCTTCTGACATGATTTGCCTTTGATTCACTAGGTAGTTCTAGTTTTAGTTCCTCTGCATGTTTCATCCAGAGCATCAGATGATTTGAGTCTAATGCAGGGCTGCGAGGATTTTAAACATGCCAGAAATGTTGGTAGGTAAAATGCGCATTTATGTTGCTTTTATCATCTGAGAAATGGAAGTTGAAAGCACGCAGTTGCTTTGACCGTTAGCTATAAATTTTATAAAATTCATAACATAGTCGGCCAGGCTCGACCTGAGTCCCGACAGGTAATGGCAAAGTGACAAACAATACTGTTTTGATATTTTATTTTTCAAAAAATGATTTGGGCCGATTGGGCCTTAGGCCGGTCCTGCTTATAAGAGACGGAGATGGCAATGGATTGGGTTCTTAGTGATTACAGCACTGTTTATCGTATTTAAACGACACTGTTTAGTATATTCATTAAAATAATATTATTTTAAATTTAAATTTCGTAAATAGGCGGATATGCATAGTTTCTAAAAAGGCATGTAATAATAATAATAATAAGGTAAAGGCGCCACTTCTTACTCTACTGCCCTACGCCGAATCAACTGTTTATCTGATTGCTGCTTAGTCTCCATTACCATGGTCGGGATCAGCTGTGTGACTCTTGGTCCGGTCATCGTCACTTGATCGGCCTTTGTTGGTCACTGGTACAAAACGACTGATGTACCATGGACCTTTCTTCCGCCGTTTGATTAATTGGACTTGTCCATATCAGAAAACGACACTGAAAATTATAAATACAAGTAAGGTTCTTGTCCTGCATTATCTAGTTCAAGTCGATTGCTCCTGTTGTGTTTCAAAGTGTTTAATTTTTTTAAAAAATGTTTAATTCTTTGAATTTTTTATTTCAGTGTTTTGAGTTTTTAATTTTTCTAATTAACCAATTTTTTAAAATCTTAACATCAAAATGTCAATTTTGTTGATTTAGTTAACAAAACTTTATTATTCGTGAGTAGAGAAAATTTTTCTAAGTTAATATTTATGTATAATGAATAACAACAATTATGTTAGACAAATTATTAATAGAATTAAAAATTATGTTAGATAAATAAATAAATTATTAATAAAATTAAATTGTTTGAATTGACCTGTTAATCAGAGTGTTGGATTGACAAAATTTTAGTATTTTATAATTGTTCATCTCTTAAATAATTTCTATAAGAGCATGTCTCAATCTCGTCAAGAAGCTTCTATTTACATTCTGCCCCAAGCCTCGGACGTTTCTTCGTTATTTAATTACTACAACAGCCTATTAGTCTGTTGGTGCACAAAACCAGGAGGAAAATACACCTGAAAGATGACCCCAGAAGCTTTAAACTAAACTTGTGAATCGTGATGTTCATTTGCTAAACTAGTTTATGTTCCAGGGTAGCATTTCGCGAAGCTTTGACCAATTCATCCGACGAAAGCTCCAAGACAAACATGTCTTGATCATGGATAATACTAACAAAGAGGCATAACCACTCTCGCTAATTGAATACACACAAAGTTTCCCAGTTGTGGTCACCCTTGAAAAGGAATAATTGAAGAGTTTTGAGGAAGTTTGACAAGAAATTATATATATATGCTAATTGAATACACACAAAGTTTCCCAGTTGTGGTCACCTTTGAAAAGGAATAATTGAAGGGTTTTGAGGAAGTTTGACAAGAAATTATATATATATTTGGTTGTTATTCACACCCAGTTTAATTCTCTGCTCGAATCGGATAGGTCTTTTGTGGGAGACAAAGTTCTGGCCTCAAATTTTAAACGGCTGCATACATGAGAGGAATTTAAGCCCGCGACTTCACTTAAGTTACGAGAACCCCCTACCAACTCACATGTGTCTAGGGATTGACAAGAAATTATATTAGATTCAAGTAAACAATTTATCAGATTTCAATAGAATAAACAATTTATCAGATTTCAATTATTCTATTTAAAGAAAATTTGTATAAAAATTATTTAATTTTAATCCAAAATTTGAAGCCAATAAACTGTAAAACTTTTATATATAATTTATGTTCAACAGGGAAAATCATGGAGACTTTAGACCGTGAGGTGTTTACGACAGCAGCTTACGACCTCTGTCTTTCACCTACCGTCCCACTTGGGGCACTTGGCTGTTTCAAGTGGAGAAAAGCAATAGACTGTAAAATGATCTCTGCTTTGAAGCTACAAATGTCGAATGGATTAAGAAAAGGATCTTGATGGAATAAGAAAATGACAGGAAGGTTGAATCCTGACCGTTTGATGATGCCAATGATGCAAACAATGACCTGATCAACGATTTCAGACATTGAAGTTGGTCTTATCCTGAATGTAATAGTAGGTGTCACGATTTTAACATATTTAATCTTCCAAGGATTGGCACAAACTTGGAAAACGTTGACAGGAGGGTAGGATTGATTTGTATGCTTCAAGGCTTGGATCAGATTTTGCTTCAACCCTAATCAACCCGACTCTTAACATCTAACCTGTCCAAATTTTATGTATTCTACGTAGTTTCTTGATATGTATATGATGAGAACTTGCTCTTATGCTTCTTATTAGATGAACTTTTAAGCAACAAATTTGATCAACCAGGTTTGATCTACCCGACAAATTAAGGGATCGTTGAATCTTTTAAACCTTAAACTCTAAATCGGTTTAATTTCCGTTTTGTTTTTTAAAATAATGGATGTTATCATTCTCAAAGAGTAGCAATATAGTTAAACATTAAAACATGTAAAACCTAATCAAAGAAGGCATGATTTTTAAATAAAAATTCTGCTGCCTAACAATGGTTAACTGGATCCAGCTCTGTGATTTGAACGTTTCTTGTATCGGCATAGAATCAGAGTTGGAAGTGCCTGATTGTTTCTTGCCATTTGCTTCCAGCACGTTGTGGATGCCCAAATCCTGAAACCTGAATCAATCATTTACTATGCCAGCAAGCACGTTTCCTTTTCATTCCTGACAAAAGAAAGAAAAACCTGTGGCGCCTCTTGATCCTGAATGCACCAAACTCGAAAACCCACTCCTAAACAACTTGACAATTAAGTGTGTGTTTGTGTGTGTGTGTTGGAATTGGCTGCTACACCTTACTCTAAAACCACATTTAAACAAACTGACGTTAAAAATTAGTATTCAACTTAGCTTAACGAACACAATACTAAATAAAAAGACTACCAAACTAAATTTGAAAAAATGGATACAATAAGATAAGATCCAATTGACAGATTTTGTGAAGATACAGGGCAGGATTTGTGCAAGTTTAGGTGTTGCTTTCATATACTTTTCAGGGACATCGTGTTGGTCTCTACCACCAAATTCTATTTTGCATTAGTTTTAACTCTTTTCTTCCTTATTTGCATCTATACTAATTTATATTTAAACTAAAATTTAAACTTTTATTTATTTCTTTCTTTTTATTGATTATTTTTACTTTTTTCATATTTTTCAAATGGTTCATTTAAAAATAATTACTCTACTAATTAGAGATAAGGCTCAACTTCCTCAAACCTTGCAGATTGTTCTAAATAAATGATCTTTAATAACTTCAATTTAATAATTATATGAGTATGAAGAAATTAGGTTCACATTCGTAAATAATTAAGTTGGTATTCCTTTATCAACTAAGATTTAAGATCATTTTAGTTTTGTGAATTTAATATTGAATGTATTAATTTGATAAGAATAATTATATTGTTAAATTTTAATTTATAAAAAATAAAAATACCAAAGAATAAAAGATATAAATATTTATATAATTTATCAAATATAAAATTATTTGATATATGAATTAACTCAACCTAAATTGATAAATTATTAATTTAAGAAATCATAATTATTAAATTTGTTAAATAATAAAAATAGATTAAAAAAATCTTAAAACATATATATATAAAAAAAAAAAACCGGATGAGTGGACCAAACGATTAAAATTGTTCATAAGACTACACCTTTCAATCTCGATCAAACCAAAAAAAAAAAGGGTATAGCTTAGAATTTGCTGTGGCTTGGCGTGAAGAGCTGGACTCCAATTGATCACGCCACGTCGCTCTCACCTATCTCTCCCTCTCTTAAATAACACCTTCCTTGCTCTGCTTCATGTCCTAACCAACTTCAGCAGCAACCCTGCAAAGCACTAATCGTCTTTGTTGCTCTAAACCAAGGTCATAGTACCTACAACAATGGAGGGTCTCATTCCATTCGTGTACAAAGCCATAATGCAATACAAAAACGGCAACCAAAGCCCCTTGTCCTCCTGGCTTGCCGACTCTCCTTCAACTTCCTACATGCGACTTCCAGGTGACTCTGGTAGTTTCCAGGCTTCCGAGATCAGGCTCTTCGGTTCAGACTATGCCTTTCCAACATCGTCAACCTCTTCCAACATGAGCTCTCAATCACCTGTCGTCTGTCGCTTGCCTTCTCGTAGAATGGTCACCTGAAGAAAAAGCTTCAGAACTTGGAGCTATGCGATATGTATCTAGAGAAATTGTGAATTCTCTTAATCTTATCTTATTATCTCCGATGTTGTTGTATCAGTTTGTCTGGTAATAAGCGTGTGGATAACCAAAAGGGACTGCACGCTTGGTGTTGTTGGCATGTGGAAGACCAAAGGGGTTCACACGTGCTTTGTGTTGCTCGATGAATATAAGGTTTTAATCTGTGTAAATCGGTGACTTCTAATGTCTGAAAGTATATGTTTCTTTTGGCCAAAACTCAATCCTATGAACCATATTGGTTATGTTTTATGTTTGATGTTAATTACCTAAAACAGGTAATTTAAAAGTTACTACACGATCGTTTACAATATAAGAAGAACTTATAAGGATTGCGAATGAGAAGATCTGTATTTCTAATTAATTAGGTAATAAGTTTCTTTCAACCATAAACGTAAGTCCAAGCTGAATTTAGTTGAAAGGCTTATGAGACACTCAAAGAGTGTCTGTGTCTTTATTATAACTCTTCAAGTACAGTTTCACCAGCCAAAGTTTTGAGATTTCAGATCGACTTTAGTACCAACTCTTGTTACATAATCTATGTTTGGGCACACCTTACGAAGTGTTTATGAATCTGTAACATCGGGGAGTATAGAACTACTTTAAAAAAGGCCAAGTCAATATTCAGTACAACGTTAAAAGGATTGTTTTTCATTTTTAATGCTACTTCTGTATCAGATTCCGAGAAAAAGATGCAACTAAAGAAACATCACTGTGGTCAGTTCTACCGATAAACAAGGAGATGACTGAAGGGTCTTAGAATATTTTAAGCACTTCCATGGGAGTGGAGTAATTAAATGTAATTGGAAACCAGAACCTGAGTTTTGTTAAATGAAAAAAAAATGGTACGATGATGTACTGCAAGAGCATGCAACTCCACGTTTCAAGAATTTCCAAACTTTACAGGATGTTGGAAAGCAGAAATTGAATAGGTTTTTGCATACGAGGTAGCATTCACGTGGCATTTGATTTGTATAACAAGTGAAAAAGAAAGGACATTTGTTGAGTTTCTTTATACAAGCCAACTTTTTCACCGCAAGTCCAGTTCTGTTGCCATTAATGGAGATTGAGATGTTTTCCATTTTCACTCTAGTGTCACTGCTGTTGAGCAGCTGTGAAGTTCAAGCTGTGCGACGCTGTCCGGATTGCGGTCGGTTTCCGGTGCCATTCCCACTCAGTTCTAGTGGAGATTGTGGTCATCCATCTTACAAAGTTCGTTGCAGTGCAGGCACATTATGGTTTGATGCTCTAAATGGATCATCCTACATGATCACGTCCATAAATCCATCAAGCCAAAGGCTAGTTATTCGTCCGCCAGGATTCTTCCCCAATTCCTGCATAGCAGCGGATTTCAGAAGCAATGGCATTCAACTAGACAACAATCTTCCCTTCAACATCACCGGTAGCAACACGGTAGTGATCATGAACTGCTCCGAATCAGTACCGCAAATCTTACTGGCATTGAATTGTTCAGAATCAAGCGTCTGTCATGACTACATTAATGGAAATAAGTTGGCAAAAGCTGCTTGTGGGCACACATCAATTTGCTGTTCTTTGAAAACTGGTGGATCTGTGAATGCTTACAGAATTCGAGTTCGTGCTGACAGATGTTCGGCTTACCAAAGTTTTGTGAACCTGGACTCTGGATTGTCTGTGAATAAGTGGCCAGAGCCTGGAGTGGAATTGGAATGGACATTGCCTCAGGAGCCTTTATGCAGAACACAAGTGAATTGTCAGAATTTGGCATATTCTGAATGCTTGCCAGATCCATCTAGCGGTGAACAGAAGAGGTGTTTTTGCCATTCAGGCTACCAATGGGATCCAGTGAATGGAGTTTGCCAAGGTTGGTAAATATCAAACTTGTTTCCTGTTCATTACAGTTCTCAAACCATGACAGAAACTCCAATGTTTACAGTGTTAGAAATTAAAATTAGTTCAGATCCTTATGAATTATACTTCTTTCTTTAGCATTGATTAGATGCAAACTCAAAACTCATTTCCCAGCTGATGGTTGACTGAAAATCCTACTTGCAAATATTTTCTAAACATTATCTAAAGACAAGAAATATATAAGGTCTGGAAAATCTTCGGGTTTCTGTACTTTTTGGATGAGTAGTCTTTTCAGTTTACAGTATCTCTCAGCTACTTGTAAGTCAGGATGCTGAAAATATGGCCATCTTCTTTATTAGATTATAAAGATTATATGATTGTAGAATCTTGCATGAAGACATAAAACCATTTTCACATTTTGCAGGCAAGAAGTGTCAACATGGAAGAGCTTGCAATATGCTGAAAAACAGACTTCAATTCATTGGTAAGCGGTTGGCTTCTGAATTTTAACATAAAACGAACAGCTTTAAGTATGGGAAGATACCAAATTCACAGAAACTTTGAAATGGAACATAAGCGTTAAATAGCTCTTCATTTCCATGGTAGCTAACATGATTTTACTGTTTTTTAATTGCAATTTAATTAGGTGTGACCATTCCTGTAGGAGGAATACTTCTTGGAATCATAGCAATGGTTTTAGCCTACAGAAAAAGAAGTGGTAATCGAAGACAGTTGGCGAAAGTAACTTTGGGAACGTTCAGGGAAAGAGTTTTAAGCATCAGCAATGGAGGCAGAACAGCAAAGATATTTTCAGGAAAGGAAATACTGAGAGCAACAAACAACTTCTCTGACGACAACCTGCTCGGCTATGGAGGTTTTGGTGAGGTCTTCAAGGGAATTATTGATGATGGAACAGTTACAGCAATCAAGCGAGCCAAGTCTGGAAACACCAAAGGAAATCATCAGATTCTTAATGAGGTCCAAATTCTGTGTCAAGTAAACCATAAAAACCTGGTAAGACTCCTGGGATGTTGCCTCGAACTTAAACAGCCTCTCTTAATTTATGAGTACATCCCAAATGGAACACTCTTTGATCATCTTCATTCGGTTGATCCTGGTAAAAGGGTACTGTTAAATTGGCACTGTCGTCTGGTCATAGCCTATCAAACAGCTGATGGACTTGCATACCTTCATTTTTCTGCTATACCACCTATTTATCACCGTGACATCAAATCAAGCAACATTTTACTTGATCGCAAGCTTGATGCCAAGGTTTCCGATTTCGGGCTCTCCAGGCTAGCCGTGACAGAGTCAAGTCATATAACCACATGTGTTCAAGGAACCTTAGGCTATCTTGATCCAGAGTACTATATTAACTTCAGGTTGACTGACAAGAGTGATGTTTACAGCTTTGGAGTTGTTCTGTTAGAGCTGTTGACTTCTAAGAAAGCCATTGATTTCAATAGAGAAGATGATGATGTGAACTTGGTGGTTCTTGTAAGAAGGATGCTGAACGAGAAGAGATTGTTGGAAGCTGTTGATCCTGTGCTTAAAGATGGAGCCAGTAACTTAGAGTTGGAAACTATGGAGATGCTGGGGTCTTTAGCAGCAGCCTGTTTGGATATGAAAAGGGAGTGTAGGCCTTCCATGAAAGAAGTTGCCGAGAAGATTGAGCACATTATTAATCTTCTTGCAGGGCACGTTTCTCAGACTTGAAACATTTACAGTAACAGGCCTGTTTCGTGAATTTTCCAGGGAAACTTACTGTTAAGCTTCCAAGAAAAATGTCCACACAGGAAATTAATCATCTTCTGTACACTCCTAAAAATCTGATTTTTCCCAGAGGGATTTGGTTATTTTTATCTTTTCCAGGTTCAGTTATAATCACTGTAATTTCTGGTTATTCCACTGAATTAATAATCTTTGCACAGAAACTATGCCGTTTTAGTGTGTGGCATATCAATTCTTGTTAAGATTTAAAGTGTAAGTCGGAATCTCACGTTGGAAAGAAATAAACTAGTGGTGGATATATAGAAGGAAAAGATTCATAAACTTAATACTTTAATGTTTTGGTTCAGAGGATAGTATCAAGACTTACGAGCATGTTCCCTGGTTAGGTTCATGATATAGATCTTTTAAGTAAATGGGCTATTCAGAGCCAACAAGTGGTATCAGAGTTGATGGCTCAACAAGGGACAAGTATGGAGACAATTGTTGGAATTTTGAAGAAAAGAAGAGAATTGGATGAGATAAGATAAAGTTTTAAACAATAATTAACACTCCCATACTTTTATTATTAAACTTGGTTGCCTTATATAGGCAAAATTCAAACAACTAA
>JANSVB020151652.1:0-14251 GCA_025504935.2 Erythroxylum haughtii
AACTCATGATCGCACTCTCTAATTCCATAATTCAAACTCCTAAATCTCGTTTCGCACTCCAATTCAATTTTCAAAGCGCAATCTATATAATTATCGCCAAATTTCCAATTTACCCAATTATACCGGGAATGGTCATACATGTATGTACGTTCATATGCTAGTGCAATAATTGCCACTTAACCAATTTATACATAACTAAACAATGCATGCACTCTCACTGTACCCATCCCATCGGTGACGGGGTGTTACAATTTTTGTCCTTGATCTCTAGTTATTTTTGTTGGCTCTTAACTCTAGCCGCCTCTTCTTTTAATAAATTGAATGCTAATTTTTACGCCTAACATAGCCTTAACACGAGATTGTATTGGCTCTATGTTTCCTTAACTCTCATTCTTGAATTTTATGTAAAATCATCACTACTAACATAGGGATAAATATGAGTTTGTGTTACTATAATTTGCAAAGGCCATATTGAAAAACTAAAGCTTAGAGCATTTTTTATGATATATGAAATTAGTGCTTGTGATTACACTTTTAATGAGAAGGTTAAGAACTTTTAGGAAAATGAAAAAGAGGTAGGAGCTAAAGGGATTTCCTTGTCTCACCCTTTTTTCTCCTTTGAAATGTTAGGTAGGTTCCCCACTTATGAGGATAATGTAATATGCTAAAATGATATTGTTGATACTTAATTTTTCCAATCCTTTTTATGTTAACTTTTATTTTAATTTCTTTCCATATAATTAATTTTAAATACAATAATATATGGTTATATTCAATTTTATTTCAAATTTATATATTTACATTTTTATCATATTCAACTTTTATTATTTGCCCAAGTTCTCCTATATCCTTGAAATTCATTTTATTTTTTCAATTTTTCAATTTTATTAAGAATAATCATATACTAAAAAGTAATTTTTGGTATTTTAAGGGTGATTGATTGTTTTAATCATAGTTATAAAAAGGAAGGGCAAAAAGTAGATAAGTGAAAATATTATCTCACAAGGTCCAAGATCAAACTTTTGTATATGAACCCATTGTTAGAATTTTAAATACAATACGTAATAGTTGTGTTATAGATTCATTTATGGAAACTAATGAAGTCGAATCATTTCATAACCTAGGATAAACAACCCAAACTTATGTGGTTGTTGCATAGATTAGTCTATTTTTCGAGTTCGTAATGTGACTATCCTACTAAATATAGAGAGCTTAATCTAGTTTGTTTGATGCTTAGGTTCGGTTAAAGAGCTTGTTTTAATTAAACTTGACCTAAGGAAAAACTAGGGTTAACAGAGTTTGTTGTTAAACTATGATTAATAGTTTCCAATGAGAGGTGTGAGAATAAGAAGACAATAGAGTATGCTTATTTATGTGTAGGTTGAGATTGAATCGAGAACCGAATTTCAAAACCTATTCATAAATTTTATCATTTTTCACTTCTTTTTTTAATTTGTTTTTGTTAGTTTAATTTCACTTTATTTTCTTTACCACTTTCAAACAAAACCCCACACTAATTCCTTTCATTATGAAAGCTAACTGAACACTCTCTATAGAATCAACCTAGACTTATCACTAATTATAGTTTTAATTTTAGTTATTTTGTGTAGTGTTATAAACGCTACCAATTTTGGCATCGTTGCTGGGGAGTGTGGTGCTTTGGTTTTTGTTCTTTATTTTAATTTTTGTTTTTTATATATTTGTTCATAAATAGTTTTACATTTATTTGTTAATCTTTTCATGTTTCTTTTGTGTTTGGGTATAAAGAGGAGACAGAGTGAAGGGAGTATGCCACTGTTGGATATTATCAATGCTATTGGTAGAAATTCTTCTTATAACTCAAATTCCCAATCCTGTAACCAAGTTTGGAGTGATCATATGAACTTTAGTTATAGAATTGATATTCGGCAAGACTACTTCCTAGTTGAGTTGCAGGATGCATAACAATTCCCGTATAGACTAAAAGCCTCTTATTCCAACTCAGGTACATCTCTAAAAGATATAGTTAGTGCTGTTGCCACTAATACTCTACATTTTTAGTAGGATGTAAGGCAATTTTCACAAGATACAAGGTCTAGCATCCAAATTTGGAGAGCTAACAAAATTCCAATACATATTTAGAAGACTTAGTTAATGTTGTTGCTACCAATACTCTGCAGTTTCATCAGGATGTAAAATGGTTTTAGCAAAATGTAATGTCTCGATTCTCCATCTTGGTAAGTCAGATGGATCAGATAACTGGAACTATAAACCATATGGAATCACAAAGCAAAGAAAAGCAGCCATCTCAACCTAAGGTGTACATAAGGAACATTAGTGCGGAAACTTTACTAGTGGAAAAGAGATTGAGAATCTTGAGAAGACTACTCAAAGAGTTACATGTGAAGAAGAAGGGGAGAACGAGCTTGAAGAAGAAAAGAATATATTATCTAGCTCAAAGGTGAGTGTTGAGTCCCTCATTATTGTTAACACTAATCCTTCACCTTCACTTAATAGGTTAGAGAAATTAAATAAGGAGCAAAAAGGTGAAGATGTATTCAAGATATTTCAAGAGTGCAGGGACTCAGTAAAGATTAAAAGTTTGAAGACTAAGAAGACACTGAACGTGAGGGGCCATATACTCAAGTGTTATCCCAGATGTGGTGACACCTGAAGATCCTATCTTTGTCACGTGATGAGGAAAACAAGGAGTCAAGTTAACAATAATAAACAAAGGAGCTTTTTGGGAGGCAACATAAGGGAAGTTTATTTCTTTCCTTTACGTTTTGCATTTATTAGGATATAGATGTGAGTTTTTAAGTTTGTTTGTTTCTTATGTGTTTTTAAGTTTTTAAACAAAAAGAGAGAGAATCAACATGAACAAACAAACATTTTCTCTTTTTCTATTGCTTCAAGGACCATATAGTCATAATTAGAGAGTGAACTGACTAGAAATATTCATGCCAACTGGAGCATGTATTTTTAGTCTTGTGATTGGTTAATATACATCATCTTTAAAAGAGTAGTGACTAGTGGTAGACACAAGCTAGTGAGATTTTCAACCTTTATAGACTAACACATCATACTAGTTTCATTGTCCTTTGTTTGTATATGCCATTAATAACATGCAGATCCTAAGTTTGCTTTGATTTTCTATCCAACACCACATTTTTATTACATGCACTAAGATGAAAATGATGTAAGCATTTTTTGTTTCATAAGCTACATTATCCAAATAGCCCATCTGTTGATATGAATTTTCCATATGTTAAGCCAGTTTGAGCTTTATTTGCCTTTATTTTTGTGCTAACTAGATTACATGCCTTAAATGTAACCAAATGTCTTACCTAAGCTTTAAAGCTAGTTGAGCTTATTGGTGTTTGTGGATGTATATAAGTGTAAGTGTGGGGTGTGTGTATATGTAGGTTAGTTAAAATTGATGGAATATCATTTTATCTCTTATCAATTAAGTCCAAATGTTAATGTAGCTTCTTTTAATTTTTATTTAAAAAAGAATAAATAAAAAGAGAAAATAAAACAAAATAAAAAAAGAAGAAGAAAAACAAAAAAGATAAAATAAAAGTATCAAGGAGGAAATGCATTTGTTTTGTAAAGTTATTCATGATTAGTTTTTCCTTTTAAAGTTGTATAGAATGGGTGATTTGAGTATGATGCTCAACAATTGATGACAAACAATACATTATAACCATAAATGGTGATCCTTCAAAACAAAAGGTGTGAGAGCTTAAATATCAGCTGTGAAACATAGTTTTTGCATTCATTGTAGCTGATGTTACCCAGTTTTGATTGAATGTTAGTTTTTGTGCTCAATGTTATGTTGAATGTTTTTTTTTGGTTTTTTAGCTTTGATGCCTTTTATGCTATATAACCCAAATACATCTCACCTTAACCTTTGCCCACATTACAACCTTAGAAAAGTCCTTTGATTCTTGATTATACATATGAATCTTAGTGGTGGAGAAATAAAATGATATTCAAAGTTGTGGAATGCTTTGATCATGAATGGTGTTTGACTATACCCGTGGATCAATACTATTTAAACATATTTGTCCAAGTTTATCACTAGATTGCTCAATTTCTAAAAGTGATGATGCTGATTGATCATGAGTAGAGGCATTGAATGTTTAGTTGTTGCTATGATTTTTAAAGTTATTCTCTTTATTTATGGTTGTCTATTCTTAGTAAATATGGAAATTATGAAAGTGTTTAGTTTGTGAATTTGATTTTGTTGTTTTGCATGAGGATGGTCAAAAATTAAGAGTGGGGAAATTGATGGGTGCTTAATTATTTATACGTTCACTTCTTAACACTTAGTGATTATTATTGTGAACTTAAGATACTCATTTTAGTTTATATTAGATTTTAGGTACAATTTGAAAGCATAAAAGCTAAAACGAGTTAAGAGCACATTCACTGAGCCAACATTTTGATGTTTAAATTCAATTACCATTATGGAATAAGAAGGAGATGGATTGGGGGTGAAGATGGGACAAGAAAATGCAAGAAAGTGAAACTTTGAAGATGATATAGAAAAGACACGACCATATGTCTAATTATATGGTTATTTAAATTCATGAATTAGGCACATTTTTATGACATACATGGTTGGATACAAAGCCGTGTATCCAACCATATGATTACCCAGATCCCTAATTTTTAATATAAAATGACATTTGAACAGAAAAACATAACAAGAATGGCTCTCGGACTTCATGAAGGGGCAGACCACTTACTATTTGGGGACCTATAGAGGGCTAAACTTCCCTATTTTGGTTTAGAGGTGAAATTGACGCTAAGGATTGAATTTAAGCATATCATTATTGTTTATTATTTTTCTTTCTCTCTTTAAGAATTGATTATGATATTCTATATCTATTGATTTGGGTATTCATGTATGGATAATTGTTATTCTTGTTCTCATTAGATTGTTTGTATATGAACCTATTGCTAGAATCTTAAATACAATATGTAATCATTGTGTTATAAATTCATTTGTGGAAACTAATGGTGTCGAATCATTAGGGATAACATAATCTTAGTTAAATAACCCGAGTTTATGTGGTTGTTTCCTAGATTAGTCTATTTTCTTAGTTTATGATGCGACTATCCTATTAAATCTAGAGAGCTTATTCTAGGTTGTTTGATAGCTAGGTTCAATTAAAGAGCTTATTTTAATTGAACACGATCTAAGAAAAAACTGGGGTTAATAGAGCTTTTTATTAAAGTACTATTAATAGTTTCTAATGAGAGATGTGAGAATAACAAGACAATGAAGTATGCTTATTCATGTACGGGTTATGAGTGAACTAAGAACTGGATTATGAAATTCATCAATTTTATCACTTTCACTTCTTTTTTTAATTTTTATTTTAATTTCACTTGACTTTGTTTACCACTTTCAACCGAAATGCCCCACCATATTCTAAACATAAATTCCTTTCATTATGAAAGCTAACCGAATACTCTCTTTGGGATTGACATACACTTATCACTAGCTATAGTTTTAAGTTTAGTTCTTTTGTGCAGTGTTATAATGTGCTACCAAGTAGTCACATTTATAAAAGTTTAACTTGGAGGAATTGAGAGAAAAATTAGCTTAAATGATAAAATGCTGATCTCATACATTTTAATTACTAGCACATGATATAACTATTGTCAACACTAATAAGCATGGATTTATGCTATAAGAAGTAGTTTTTAATTATTGATTGGCACAAATTTCATTATCTAGACTATTCAATATAATCTTAAAGAAAATAAATGAAGAAATAATATCCCATATATGTTAATTAAAGAATTAAATCACATAATTAAATTGTAATGAATCAACAATCAAAATTTATTAAATAAACACTTAAATCACAAGGTGCATCCCAACTTAGGGTTCATCCTACCTAAGCATTAAACAAATTTATTTTATAAACGTAAGTAACATAACCAAAAGTTTATAAGAAAAATTAAAAAGAAGAGAATCCATTCTTTATCCTCTTTTCTTTACTATGTTCCATTGAAACTTTGGTGCAAGATTGTTCTCTATTATATCTTTAACGTAATCTTCATTTTCTTCCATCGTAGGAAGGTTCAAAATTATGTTTAGAACATGAAATCTACTTCCTAACTTTGACTTCCTTTTATTGATATTTATAATTGTCTTTTATATCTTGAAAATGAGGCTTTGTAGAGTGGACACGGTCGTATGTATTATTGTGTCTTTAAAAAATCCTTCAAAACTTAAAAGTAATGTGTAGACATGTTCCTAGAAGCTTACATGGGTAGTTAATAGGACTGTGTCTATCACCTATATAAGCATATCGACCTTCAAACAAAAAAACAATAATTTTGAAGCTTTACACACTTCTAAGGATTTATACAGACCATTATAGGATTGTGTATATGACTTACAGGTGTATGTCCTTCAGTTGTATGAGAGTTCCCCTCTAAAACAACTCCAATTCTTTAGTTTTCTATCTCTATTACACCAGAATTGTTATCTTTTTGATCTGTTAAAGCAATTGAGACCTAATAACACACTAGAAACAAAATAAGTACTAAAATAATAAAAATATCAAATAATCAAGCAAAATGCACTAAACATGAGGCTAAAAATATAGTATATAAAGCATTTATTAGTTGTCTTGACAAGAAAGAGATTTTAGTTAATTTGATCTAGGAATAGGAATTTTGTTACTTGAGAGAGAACATAGTTGTAACTTAGAAATTCTTACCAATCCAAAAAACTAGAGTCATTCATTAAATCAGAATGAAGTCAAAATATAGTAAATTCCTAGGTAATAACTCACCTAGATCTAGTTTATTCATAGATTGTAATTGATCACCATTTCAATAATGTATAATGTATGATTTATTATAATTGAGATTAAGAAATCCTTTTATATGAATAGATCTACCATTATTGAAAGGAGTTATATGCAAACCTAGAGATAGGATAACATAAATCCTTTACATTATGGTCAAAACTAATAGTGAAATTCATAAATCAATTAATGCACTCTTAGGAGCTTTAACTAGAAAGAGATTTTAGTTAATCAATCCAAGATTAGTTGTTATTAATTTTGAGAAAGATATTAATATTGGCTAGCAATTTCCACAGTCTAATGATCTTAAATTGAATTGTATGATAAAGGTAACATGCTTAAGAAATCTTAGGTGATTCATTACCTAGGTTCTAATTATTTTATTTGATTAATCTTAGTGTGATTACATTCTTATTTATTATAATGTTAAACTCTATCTTATTTTTAATTAAATTGTCATCCTATTTTTTAGTTAGATAATAAAAAAGAGGTAACTTTAGTACTTTTAGTTGTTGTGGGATCAACACTCAATATTCATAATTCCTATAATGTAGTTAGATAAGTGTACTTGCCTTTAAGATCTACAACGTAGGGATCATGCTTATCAACAACCCAAGAATGCATTAATATGATTTATGAATTCTTATCATTGGTTTTAACCTAACTAAGGAGGATCATGATTCTCTCTTGAGTAAGCCATTCAACTGTCATTATCCATGTTATGATCTAACTATACAAATTGTCTCATAATCTTAATCTATGAATCTGATTATTAAATCTTTAACTTTCATCTTTAAATTTAAATCAATATAAGAATATGAACAATTCTTAAGAAATTAGGAATTTTATTAAACCCAAATATCATTTTAAAACATCACATCATAGGGTCTGCCTCATTTAGATTTATATCCCAATTAGTTCATGAATAGATAAGAAAGAACAACATGACAATAAACAAGAAAAAAGATAAAGAAAATATCTTTATAAATCTTCAATCTCTGAATTCTTGATGAATCTTGTTGAAATTCTTGTTCTTTTTCAATATTTTTTGTTCCTTGATCTCTGATTGTTTTGATTGGCTCTAAATGGCTATTTTTTTTGCTTCAAAACTTGTTTAGGCCAAAAACTCCCTTTAAATATATCTGCCTCTTCTTTTAATAAGTTGAACGTTAATTTTTATGCATAATATAGCCTTAATATGAGATTATGTTGCCTCCATGTTGCCTTAACTCCCATTATAGGAATTTTTATGTAAATAATTGTAACCAATACGGGGATAAACATAGGTCTATGTTACCACTATATTGGTGAACGTGGGTTAAAAACAAGGGCATGCTGGTTATTCTTGGAGAAATAGAATGTCCTTTCTTGGAACATGACTTGAACACAATGGCATGTAGATGTCATATTCCTTGGATGAAAAATATGTAACAGAAGAAAATGGGACATGATGGAATACAACCTGTAACGTAGTGGTGTGTTCCCGTAGTATTCTAAGTCCTTTCATCACATGTTCTAAAGTTGCTCCAAATTTACTCAATTATTTCATAAATTCATTTTTTCCCTTAAAGATGCTACAAAAAGAACTGAAACAAAATATAACTTATTTTGAGTACTAAATTTTATAAGTATACATAAACACAAGTATAATGCTATCAAAAGTTATGCTAAAAGAAAGTCATTTCTCCTTTGAAATGATGGGTGGGCCCTTTTATTTATCTGGATCAGATGTGATGCTAAAGTGTATTGTTGATACTTAAATTTGTCCAATCCTTTTTATACCAATTTTTATTTTAATTTCTTTCCATTTATTTAATTTTAAATACATTAATATGTGTTTGAATTTAATTTTATTTCAAAATTATGTTTATTTACATTTATTACATTATTTATTATTGTCTAGGTTCTCCAGTATCCTTTAAATCCTTTTTGCTTTCTTAAAATATTCATGTTTCAATAACAATCTGTTTCTTATAGATTTAGTTTGAGTTTGAGTATTTAGAGCTATTAAAGAAAGAGCACTGGGGTAATTTGAACTGCTCAATAGTCCTATTCTTTCCTTTAACATTATTTTCTTCTCTTGCTATTTTAAATCTATTTTTCTCATTGCTAGGTTCACAATACAAGTGTTCACTAATATAGATCATTCTTATATTTGGGAAATCTCTTAAATTTGACTTGTATTAGATTCAAAATGTTTTTCTTGAGTGAATGAATTTTCTATTAATATGTTGATTTTTAATGTTGTGGATAATGATTAATTAATGAATGACCAAGTATTTGCTTAAATACTTTTAAGTTCCTTATAAATGTTTATTCATATAAGATTCTATGGTTGATTGACCCAATCCTAATTATAGGCACATATAATAAGACAATACAAAATTCAAATTATGTTGCAAATTACAAGTTGACCCCAATAAACTTTGTATATGCTTGTCTTCTTAGGCTAATGATTATGATATTCAGTAAATGATGCTATGTGAAACTAGTACAATCAATTTGAAAGGTGCTTTAATTGCTATTCCAAATTCAGATCATAAAAATAATGAAAATTCTTTAATAGAAATATTGAAACAATTTGAATGCAATCACCTTTGGGTTTGAGATACAAAATTCTGACTCAAAATTTTAAAATAAAAGTATGAAATTACATTCAAACCTGAAAAAAGATTCAACTAGCAAAAAGGTGATACTGACTTGTCACCTATAATATGTAAAGATCCTAAAAGGAGCAAGTTATTAAGAAATTTTGTATTGATTCATTTAAAAAATTGGTCTTACTCTAGTATATATGTAGGTGTGGTTATATCACCGAAAATGTGGCTTCCATCCCTTTATATTAGAAAAAGGTTTTTTCCTGATTTAATTGACTTGTTAACTTTGACTAAAAAGAATAAACAAAGGTTATCTTAGCTTTAAAATTTTTAAAATTTACTTTATCTTCTATATGTATACTATTCCATTGTTAGAACGTTTATCTTACAAACATGATATTGATTATTTCATCAATTCAACTAGAGTAAAATAAAATAAACAAAAATAGAAAAAAGGGCGAGAAATTTCCTTTATAATGGCAATGGTATTGAATAATAGTTTAACATTTTAAAATTAAAGCTTTCTAGGAAAAAAAGTTCTAAAAACAATAATATGGGAAAAAGTTAGATTGTAAATCACTATGTGTAAAAGCCAATAAGCTATGATTTGGGTAAAAGTAACTGCATGAACAAAATTTGAATGAGCTTTAAATTGGTAAAAACAAAGACCTTAGATAGAAATTTTTCAAAAAAGAAAAAGAGAAGGCTCGTTAAGTCAAAATCCGTAAAAAATAGCCTAGTAGAATGTTAAATGTTTTATCAAAAAGAGAAAAAAGAAAAAAATATCTTTGAAGATCAGCTAAACTAATGAGTCAAATAATATCACACCTTATTATTAACAAAATTGGTTTTCATACTTGTCTCTTCTTTGGAATTCATTTACAATGCGTATTATTCCAACTATAAATCATGACATTAAATTGCATAATTTCTTTCTTATTTTAACAATTTTGAATTCCAATTTTCATCTTCTATATGCTAAATGATGTAAATGATTAAAATTGTTGTTTATGTAAGAATTGCTCAAATTTATGTTACCAAATCTAAGGAATAAGGGTCTAATGGTTGAGTCTAACAAGCTCAAGTTATTAAGAGAAGTTTTAACTTCTCTCCAATGGTTGCATGCCTATGCATGGTGCTCCTACATTCTTCAACTTTTGTCTCAGTCTAGTTTTCTTCTTTCCTTGTTTTTTTATTCCCTTCTTCATAGGCTAGATTTCTTCAAAGACCCTTTCCTGCCCCTGGTGCTTTCCTTTTCTTGTTTACTCTCCTTTCCTCTTTTGTTCCCCTTCCTTTTTAGCTTCCTCTATTGATCTGTAAACTTAGTTGTTCTTATAGTCATCTTCATCATATTACCTTTTAATTATACTCCCTGGTATTGTTCTCCTTCTATTGGCTTTGTGAACCTTTCCCTAGGAACACTTCTCATTTATGCTCCTACTATTTCGTAAGTTATCCCCCTTTCTTGTATTCTAGGCCCTTTTATGACCACATACCTAATCAAAATCTTAGTTCCATAGGGCACTTATGAGAAGTCATTGGATGATGATGCTACTCCTAAAATAAGTTTTAGGAGATCCTTCACCATCCTTAAAGCTCCACTTTCACCCTCCCAGCTCCTCAGATGGGAAGACTATGTTAGCTCCAAAGATTGACATCCTTAAGGAGGAGAAGTTAAATAGGAAGCTACAAGTTTTTCATGGATAAAAGGCTTTCCTTTCTAAACATCATATGAGATTGTAGGAAGTACTACTCAATGATGACAATATCTTTCTATTTAAGTTTTGCTCCTCCATCAAAGTATAAAAGGTTTTGAAGTTAGGCCCCTGACATTATAATTTCAAGCTTCTCCTTTTCAAAGCTAGAAACTAAGTATTAAGTTCTTAGATCTAAAGAAAAAATAGACCCCCTTTAGTTAAATATCTATAATAAACTCTTTGAGTATTGGAAAACTAGAAGAATAAGTCATTTTGCTAGCTTTGTGAGTAAGCCATTGTGCCTTAATAAAGCAACATTTAATATGAAAGTAGTTAGTTATGCCAAGTTCCAAAATTACATTCCATTTTGAAGAGTAGATGAAGCTAATTATCTATTTAAAGACCATATGATAATTGTTTATAACTAAAGGTCTGACAAAATTCATCGTAAACAAATTTGGAGGTCAACAAGGAAATGATTCCAAATTGGAGAATATGAGGACCTTGTGCAATCAATGGAAAAAAAATGAGGTAGATAACAATGACACAACTACTAAGAAATTTGAGAAGGACAATGAACTTTTTAAGAAGGATCTTCCTATTAGCAAACTTAAAATTGAAGGGGACAAGAATCCCAATATTAAGGTTCCAAAATTTGATTCTTCAGGTTCAAACAATTATGGTGTGCATCTTGTAATAGAGATTGAAGAAATCCAGACACAATAGATAACAACAGGGGATAGAGAACACTGTTAAGTTTTCTAACTCCATTTTGAATGTATAAGAACCATTAATGAAAAAAACAGGTCATTTATTAGGTAAGTCCTTTGGAGAACCACATTTAGAGTGTAATAGTATGTTTCTAATCCTACCGAGGGATTAGAGTGTTACATTACTTAGTCATATGAATTACAATATATTAGAATGAATTTGGTGCATTTAGAATATGATTTTTATGATTTCATTCATATGCATAATATGAGCATACACACATGAATTTTGAATTAGAAAATTGCACTTAATTGACATGTTTCGGGGTATAAAAGTTTCTAAATAATTGTGACAAGATTATACATTTCTAATGTCTTGTATTTTTATTTACCAATAAAAAGAATTGATGGATTATAGTTAGTAATTTGTAGATATTTGTCACAATTGGAAGATTGATGGATTAAAATGTACATTTAGACTAGGAACAATTTCAAGTAGCAAGACAATTGATATGTGAAAATTTAGGATGATTAAGCCTATAAATTAAGTGACATATGGCAGTAGATTAAGTGACAAATGGCCTAGGAACTAAGTGACATTTGGTAGCTTAAAGAGTGGACATATGTCTTGTTTGTTTTCTTAACAAATGTCCTTCAACTAATCGTATACCTATACCAATATAGACACTTCTAGCACCATCTTCATTTTTCTGCTATACTCTCTCCTTCTTTTTCCTCTCACTGTATGAACTTACTTCTCCCTCACGTCTCTATGTTTATGTCTAAATTCTGTTCAATTGCCACACCAAAATCCAAGCAAAAAATCCTTCAGTAAAGAGAGTTATAGAAGTAGAACATTGTTGTATTTGTTGTTATCTTCTTATCTTTGCTGAAACATCCTATTCCCACCTTGTTCTTAAGATGATCTTGCATGCATGTGAGGCAAAGCAGGCTTGATACATTGAGGTGACATTTGAGCTAAACAAGTAAGGGAAATATTGAACTATCGTGGCATATGTTAGTATAATTTTATGATAACTAATTAAGGATGGATTTAATGTAGTGTTGATGTTGAAGTTATGCTAGAAAATGATGGATGAATTGGTTAATTTTCTACTTCGTTTTTGGATGCATGAAAACAATAGTTTATAGGATGTTATATAAATGATCTAGTTTGGGATTTTGGGTATAATTGATGAGGCATTTAGGCTAGAGATAGGTGTTATTAAGATGTTTTAGAATCTGGAAAGCGAGAGGTGTAAATGGGTTTGCAAAAAGGAAACTGTTAATGATTAAGGTGAGTAGAAATTGGGAGCCTTAATGTAATCAATATGGACTTTAGACTAGCATGAAATGAAGTAGCTTTATCGAACAAGAATTCTATAAGAATCCAAATAGTAGTGATGTCTCTAAGTATGTGAAATTCGTCGAGAATTGAGGAAGAAAGACTGTGCACAATTGTGTCCTTTAGTAAGCGATCGTGGCTTGATTACTTGCCTTTTGTCACGATTGTGGCAAGGCTCCCCATGATCGCGGGCCTAGTTCTGAAAAAATAATTTATGTTTTGCATACATGTTGAACCAGTTGAGGAAAAGTCACTCTAAATTGGTGTATTCAGTTTTGACTAAGGCTCAGAGTGAACCTAGATTATTGCTTGATTAATTGGTTAAGAGCTCAATAAATTTAGGTTAATTGATGTCATAACTTAAAGAATGAACTGTTTTGGTGTCAATGTAACGAAATCTGGAAATTATGATGTGATGATAGAATAAAAGTATTCTTAAGAATGAAGACATGATCTTAGGGATATGAGTAATATGCATTAGGCATGAATGAATGAACATTGAAGAATATGAAGTAATTTTGAATATATATTGCTAGAAAAGTTTTATGAATGTATGATTGATGAATTTGGAGTAAATCAAGCTAAAATGTTTGAATGGTCAAGATATTTGTATAAAAATACATACCCAAAAATTCAATTGAGCATGCATTAAAACATGATACATACATGTGCACGATTGTATATGCCTATAATTAAACAAATTAGTGTTTTATGAACTATGTGTGTATTGCATGGCGATAGACGTGCAAGGTGATTGTCAATATCCAGACATTGCCGGAACATCGAGGTAATAACTTATCTAGAGCGTATTGTGAGTTAACTTAGATGTGTAAACTTAATTATATGTGCTTCTGTATGAATTGAATGTTAATATGAAATGTGTGTACAATTGATTTATAAATGTCGGACTTAGATCTGAGGAGCTAGATATAAGGCATGAGTATACTGAAAGCGTGGCATGTGAAATGATGCATCTCATCACATTAAAATACATGATCAGATAAAGGAGTTGTGACTAGAGTGACTGAAGTGGAAAAAGAGCCTTGAGCTCAGGATTGTGAAAAAGAGCCTCAGGCTTAGATGACAT
>JANSVB020151734.1:0-14251 GCA_025504935.2 Erythroxylum haughtii
ATTGATGTAAAAATAAGACTTTAGACACATGTCGAGAATTATGGGGTTTTGTATCGTTTGTATTTTGGATTTTTTATATTGATGATGTAATGTGGCTTGGAATGCCATTAAATCTTTGTAAACTTTTATCTTATGATGTTAATGACATATGAATTGTGTATGGATGATATGAGTTGAGTTGAAATTAGGTATGTTTAAAGTCACTAACTTGAGATGACGAATTTTGAGCATGAACTATTCTTGTTATATATATATAAGTGAACTATGGAAAAGAAAGATAGGAATGTTAAGAATCATGAGATGTTGATGAATATGAAGAGTCAAATAAATTGAGGTTGAGAGTTTGATGAATTTCAATTGGTAGTTGAATCGTTATGAATGATATTGCAATAGAGGAAGTGAAGTTGGGAAAATTTCAAGTTTTTCATGAGGGTAACATATCTATTCTGAATTCCAAGGAAAAACTGAATGGATATAGGTGGAATTAGCCAAAGTGTCCTTCATGAAAGTTGTAGTTTGTCTTTATAGCTTTCCAACGAAATAAAGTATGCAATTTTTAGATATCATAGTTGGGAGTTATGATCATTACAAGTTAGGATGTCGTAGAGGATGTATATACTGTACAATTAGAGTATATAGAGTCATATCGCACTAGAAAGAGCTGAATTCGGTAAGATTATGAGTAAAAGGGATGATATGATGGGTTTAGGATCCTTTCGAGGGATCTTGGAGGGTGAAAATTTTGTTTCACCCGAAGATTACACGGCCTGCCCGTGTAAAATCACACAAGCCGTGTGTTTCTAGCACAAGAGCACACTTACACCTGAAAGTCACATGGGCTGCCCATGTTGGTTTACACGGCCCTTATTTTCCCTCCAAATGATAAAATATCACTTTGAGTTCTCACAACAGTTGTAGATCTAGAAGTCCTCTTCGCAACCGTCTAAGAATGAACTAAATCTGACATCTCTAGTAAAAGTTATGCTAATTGTCCTGAGAGAAGTACAAAGTGGTTTAGGACACGATCATGGTTGATTCTTTTGGGCATAACTTTATTATCCGACCTCCAAATGAAGCCATTCTTGAAGCAATATGTATCTATCTCTCCATGAAAATTGGGATCTTTTGAAGTTGTTTTGAGAAAGTTTTATTGAGAGAAAGTGAGGAGTCAGTTGTGAGACCATGATAGAGGTATGTACACACTTTGGCTTTTTAAGCATAACTTCTTCTATAAAACTCCAATTGAGATAGTTCTTGCTGCAAATTAAACTAGAGACATAGAATCACAATTGTTTTGAAGAAGTCACTTATGATTTTTTTTGGTGATTGACTAGTGTGGGCACACCACCCTTGTGAGATGAAATTCGAGTTTGGAGCTTCCCAAAATTTGTTCTGAAATAGAAAAAAAATGAGTTTGATTTTCGTAATTCCGTTGTATGGGCTCGCCCTTGTGGTTTGAGATATTATGAAATGAGAGGGAATCAATAATGGCTGAAGAGATTCCATGGAAATAACCCTACAGGTTATACGCTCACATTTATGAATGGTTTCCGGATGTTGGGTTCTGAAAATGGGATTCAACATTGTGTGGTATCAAAGAAAGAGTTGGATTCCAGAAACGGTGCCCAATATTGTTTGGATTCCAGAATCAAGCGGGATCCATCAGTTGTGGTATCAAAGCAAGAAGATGAATCGATGATGGTTAAGGAGATTACAGGAAACCACGTTTAAGTATTACAAGGAACCAAGCGTTGGACTCTGGAAATAAGCAGTGTCCAACAATCATACATACAATTATGCTAGGTCATTTCACTATCCAAAAAGAGCATCCAGGTCTTTCAATATCCAAAAGAGATATCAATACCATTATGTACATATAAAAGACCAAGGAAGCATTACGAATCAAAGTCATAAGTTCCATTATCATATAATCTCAATCCATATTATTCATATAATATAGTATGCCACTTTTATAGTAAATATGGCCATATAGAAATTTTTTGTTTCATAAAACAAAGTTTGTTTAACATTTAAGGAAGTAAAATAAGGAAAAGACTAACAATCAAGACCTAAGTTCATCTAGGTACCTAAAAAATATGGATTGCATTATTTTGTAGGTATTTAAGGAAAAGAAGATAAGGATAGTGAATGCTCAAGGCATATGACTGATGATGCACCATAATTTACAGCATTTACATAGAAAGATGAGATTTGCCATATTTAAAGATAACAAGATTAAGATAATTGGTATTAGAAAATTTAGTAAGGAAGATCATACTATTATTGATAATTTGTTTTTAAATGATGATTGAAGCATAACTTGTTAAATGTAAGCCAACTATATGACAAGGATTACAAAGAATATTTTAAGGGAAGATTATGCATTTTATCTAGAGTAGTTGACAATAACATTGTATTTTTGGGAAAGATAGAAGGGAATATATAATTGATCTTGATGATTTATTTAACCAAAATTTGTAGTGCTTAATCTTGATTAGTGAAAATCTCTAGAATTGGAATAGGAGGCTTACACATACAAGTATAGACCTCATCTCTAACCTTAAATCTAAGCAACTTGTTGAAGTACTACCAATGGGTAAATTTTGAGAAAGAAAAGTTGTTTAGAGCTTGCCAATTGCAAAAAAAACTGAGAGATCATTTAAAAGAAAAATATCAATAACTTCTACTAAACTTCTATGACTACATTATATGGATTTGTTTAGCCCAAATAGAGTTACCCATCTAGGTGAAAAATTATATACTTTTTATAGTTGATGATTATAGTATATTTATGTAGGTTTTATCTTAACTAGGAATGATGAATGCCTAGGGGAAATTATCAAATTTGTAAAAAGAGTTCAAAATCAAGAATTCTCTTACATCAATAAATAGGGATCATAATAGGGAGTTTGAGAATGAAAGCTTACAATTTCTCTACTTTAAAGACCCTTTTAAGAAATGAGGTTATTGAGAGGAAAATAGGATAATACTGGATATGGAAAGGACCATGATAAATAAATATGATCTTTTGAAGTACTTTTTAGCAGAAGTCATAGCAACTATATGTCACATTTCTAATAGATTCTATATAGGAACAACTTTAGATAAAAAACCTTATAAACTCTAGCTTAGGAAGAAGATAATGATTATTTAATACAAAATTTTTGGTTGTAAGTGTTGTATTTTGAATATTAAAGATAACTTACGGAAGTTCAATTCTAAAGCAAATGAAGATATTTTCTTAGTTATTCCTTAACTTGCAAAGCATAAATTGTTCAATAGGAAGAATTTTGTCATTGAAGAATCTACACATGTTGTTTTTACGAATTTAAACCATTTATATCTAAGAAAAATCTTAAAGATGTTGATGTAGGTTTATCTAAGGACTTAAAGAAACTAGCTTTTGAAGAGAACAAAATGGATCACCAAGACACCTCATAAAAGTTAAATGAACACATTGTTGAACCAAGAGATTGAAAATTCAAGAAGAATCATCTTTAAAATCAAGTTATAAGAAATGTTTAATAACCAATATCATTATATCTCATCTTACTATTGTTTCTAAAATTAAGCTGAATATCATAAAAGAGGCCTTTGGTATAAAATTTAGTTTCTATTTATAAATGAATAATTGAACCAATTTAAGAGAAGGAATGTGTGGAATTTAGTACCTAGACCTAGAGACAATAACTAGTATCAAATGGATGTTTAGAAACAAATTAAATGAATCGGGTGTCATTAAGAGAAACAAAGCTAGATTAGTGGCTAAAGGGTAATAATCAAGATGAGGGAATATATTTTTAGGAAACATTTTCACCGGTAGCTAGATTAGAAGATATTGGATTATTACCTACGTTTGCATCTTAAGTGAATTTAAAATTATTTCAAATAGATGTTTAAATTGAATGTTTATATATTTTTATTCAAGAAGACATTTATGTTGATCTTCCTCCCAATTTTGAAATTTATGATGCACTTAACCATGTTTATAAACTCTCCAAAGCTTTAGGTGGTTTGAGATAAGCCCTTAAAGCTTAGTATAATAAGTTAAGTGAATTTCTTTTGGAAAATGTTTTTACTATAGGTAAGGTTGACACAACTTCTTTTATTAGAAAGTATAATGATGAAATCATATTTTTGCAAATTTTTGTTGATAATTTTTTTAATTAATGAAAGCTTGTAAGGAATTTTTTAAATACAAAATTAAGAATTTTATAAGAGCACAATAGGATAGCTCAATTGTCTTCATTAATCAAGCCAATTACATGAAAGTACTACTCAAGTACCTTGGAATGTATTAAGCTAAGCTATTGGGAACACCCACAAGTGTCATAACTACATTTCACAAGGATAGAGAAGACAAGTCGATTGATGTAAAGCTCTACTAAGATATACCATAAGTAGGCCCAGTATTCTATTTAGTGTATGCTTATACACTAGATTTCAATCAAGTCTTACAGAATCTCATCTCTTAGCCAGTAAGCACATACTAAGATAATTGTGTGGTATCATTTCTCTAAGACTTTAGAATCCTAAGCATACACTCTTTAAATTAATTAATTATTCATATGTAAATTAAATCAATGATATTTTGGACAGAAAGAGCATATATGGTACTTGTCAATTCCTAATAAATTTATTAATCTCATAGTTTAATAAGAAATAAAATTTTATTAACTTGTTAACTCCAAAACTTAAATATATAGTAGGTGGTATTTGCTATATATAGATTCTATGGCATAGACAATAAATGAGAGACTATAGAATAGATCTTAGAAAGATATTAATTAGATGTGATAACACTAATTCCATTTTCCTTAGAAAGAATCATATTTAATACTCTATAACTACGAACATAGAAATAAATATCATTTTAAGATAGATCATGTGCAAAATAGGGAAATTAAGTTATAATTTGTTTATACACTACAATAGTTAGATGATATTTTCATAAAAACAATAAGTGATGATAGATTTTCCATAATTAGGAGAGAATTGGACACGATTAATGGAAATTAGATTTGATTATTGATCTTTTTTATGATTATATTTGTCCTTGATTGATAACAACAACAACACCTAGTATAAATCCCACTAAGATGTAAGGTCTAGGGAAGTCCAATAGTATGCAGCCTTACCCCTAACTAGTAAACAGGCTATTTCCAATTGTCCTTCATTGATATGTTTATAAATTATTAAGTGAATAAGTGTTCTTAACATTTATTTAGGGATTTTAAGAAAAAAATATATGATTTCATATCACGCAGGTTGACTAATATTAACTAATGGTCAACCAATATTTTTATAATCTCTTAAACCAAAGTGTACCATTATTTTGCAAGAACATTGGTCGATGTAGTTGTCAACCACTATATCACATTAGTTAACCAATTTCGTCTAGTGATCAATCAATGTTTCACTTTTTCAAAAAAAAATGTATTATGAGAACGTGACTTATTTGATTGATTATATTGATTAACCAACATCAAATATTAGTCGACCAACATAATATTATGGTCTAATATAATCTCATTTTAAAGCAAAATTTCACTCTTCCTCTCATCTTTTCACCACTATCATACAATAGTTTACCTTTCTTCCCTAAAAATCAATATACAACATCCCATTCCACTACAATTGTTTTAAATTTCTCCTCTATTTGACTCTCTTAAACCTCTACTGCACTTAATATTCTTAAAGTCCCCCTAAAGAAGCAAAATTTTAAAGCTTTCTTACATGATGTCCCTTCCATCTTGGTAGCTCCTTTCTTCTTCATTGTCCCTATGGAGAACTTCAAATCACACTAATAGCTAATATGGACTCCTATACACATATAGATCCACACATATCAACACCCAAATTCAATTCAACCAATTTCCTTTGAGGTAAACTTCAACTTCTCTTAATTGAGGGTTTTTGAAATTGATGATTTTTCTTTCAACTTTTGATCAATTTCCTTTATTTTTTATGCTTTTAAAACATGTTTGTACATTCAAGTTATGGGAATTTAAGCAATGGAAATCCATATATTTTCTAGATTTGATGCTCAATGAATAATAACTATTCCTCTTAATTTATACTCAAAGGATAAGACATACGAGGTGATTAAGCTGTGTCCACAACACTTTAACTCTTTTCCTAATTTTTTTGCAAATATGGAAACTAGGAATTAAATTTGAAGACTTTAATCATAAGCTAGTACTAATTTAGGTTAATTTCCATCAAATTCGTCTTAAATACTAGACAACTAAAGGCCTAAGTTACCTGTGAGTTACATTGGCAAACTTATTTGTATGGAAAAGGCAACTTCATCCTGAAGAAGGGTCAAATGTGCATGCTTATGTATCAATATAGATATGAAGCAAGACCTTCCTAAGATGATTCTCTTACTCAGATTAGGTGAGGATGATACACTTGTTGAGGATTGCATAAGGGTATCTTAATAATAAAGACCAACTCTTATACAACAAGGAAAAAATGGGCTCCATAAAGAAATTTTCATTAGGGGGATTATGAGAAGCTAATTGGGTTGGAGATTCCTACTCTAATCACTTCCTAAAATGTGGAAGTGTCTCCTTATATAGATAAAGAATAATAGACTAACCCAAGTTCCTAGTTAATTGAGAATGAAGAGCCTGATATAGCAACTTCCCTTCAAGCTAGATGTTATTGCTAAATATTGTTCTCTTTTATGGTTGGTTCACCATATGAATAATCCTCCCAATATAAGATTTATCAAGGGTTTAGAACTATAAAGAGGAGAAAATCTAAGTGTAAATTTAAGGGAAAAGTCCACTCTTTAATCAAATGATGTCCATTTTAACATGGAACACAAGGTTGATAAATAACCTTAAGAAGCAGAAGATGGTTATTGATTATATCAACACTTTCAAGCCAATAATGTTTGGCCTTTTGGAAACTAAATTAAAAGATTATATTTGTGCCAAAATAATGGCTTTTAAGAATAAGTGGGAGCTCATTACTAACTATGATCAACACTTCCTGGGGGGTCATATTGATGTGGCTTATGACCCCTAAGTTATTAGAGTCATAAACTTTTATACCACACTGTAATCCATTCATTTATCCATTGAGCTATCAGAAATTGGGAGACCATATACCTCATTTATATATGCTTCTAACTTTTCCTATTAGAGAACCTTATTATGGGAGGAAATTTTATCATTAAGAACTCAGTTAAATCACCCAAGCTTCTTTTGAGAGACTTCAATTGCACTAGCTAGGTTTAAAAACTGAGGGCTTCAGATTCATAAACAAACCATGCAGGGATTTCAACTCCTGATTATCAAAATCGAAGGTCACTAATCTTAAAGCTAATGTTTGCTTCTTCACCTAAAATAATAGTATGGGACTTGGTTTATTAGGAAGAAACTTGAAAGGGATCTCATGAACTTGGAATGGTTAACTAAGTTTTAAAATAGCAGGGTCCATATTTAGCATTAGTGTTTATTCTCATCACTGTCTAATTAAAATTATATTTATTTGAGGCCCTTAAACGACCTCCTTTTTAGATGCTTCTACCATCTTTGTAATAAGGATAAATTTTTGCCTACTGTGGATAAAGGATTGGAACTAGAGGTTTAGGGAAATTCTTCTTTCATATTCTTTAAAGAGATAGAAGCTAGTAAAAGAGAATTAAAAAATCTTAGTAAAATCCTTAAGAATAAATCAATTTAGAATATATCCAAGGCTAGATAGTTTCTCTTAATAAGTAAAAAAGACCTCTATGCCTCCTCAGAAGGCCCATCCTTAAAGTTACTAGAGAAAGTTACCTTAAAAGATTACATGAATGCCATAGAGGACCATAATTCCATAATAATGTAGAAATCTGAAGTTTTGTGGCTTAAGGATGGAGAATCCAACTCCAACTTCTTTCATTAAACCCTCTTGATCATAAGGAATATGAATAGAGTTTCCACTTTACTAAATGATGAAAGGGATGTTTATCTAAACCAAGCTAAGTTTCAAGACTTATTTAAGAACATTTTTTAAAGAATTCTAGGAACCTCAAGTCCCTCTAACTCCTCCTATCAATCAATTAGAAAACTTATTTTAAAGCTAATTTCCAAGGACTAAAGTGAGATTTTAATTAAGCTTGTAACTTGGGAAAAAATGGAGAAGGTGATCTTTAGCATCAACTCGTTTAAATCTCTAGGATCAGATAGGTTTAATGCTTATTTATTATATAAATCTTAAAACTAGCTTAAGAGGTATGTTAGTGAGCCTATTATGGAGTTTTTCACAAACTTCATATTGTTAAGGTCCTAGAACAAAGCCTACTTATATGTAGTGCCAAAGTCTTCTAATCCCTTTGCTTTGAAGGGATTCAGACCCATATCTTGTTGTAGTATATTATATAAGATTATTTCTAAGATCCTTCCAAATAGGCTTAAGATGATATTGCCAGCGGTGATTAATCATGCTCAAGTAGCTTTCATAAAAGGTGGAAAAATAGGTGATAATGTACCATTAGCTTAAGATCTCGTTAAAAGCTACCATTTAAAAGGGTTAAATAGGAATTAAAGATTGATATTCATAAGACATTTTATAATATGGAATAAAGCTTCATAATTCACTTATTAATAGCTTTTGAATTCCCTGAGGTTTTCACCACTTGGATTTATAATTGTATTTCTAAAACCTCCTTTAGTGTGACTATTAATGGTGAAGCTTTTACTACTTTTAAGGGTGCAAGAGGGACTAGACAAGGGGACCTCTTATCCCTTTTCACCATATGAATGCAAATACTCTTAATAATCATTCAATCTAACCTTTGTATGGGTAATGATTTCACATACTATAAGAAATGTTCACTCTTATAGATTACTTACTTAGAATTTATAGATGACCTCCACCAAATTTGTGGTGTTAATCCTTCTTCTATCTCCTACTTAATAAGGTCATTGGAAGAATTTAGCAACCTCCGATGATTATGCATCAATAAGGAAAAGAATTTCTTAATAGCCTTAGTGAATTGCTCTCATTCTATATAAGAAATTAGTACTTTGACATGTTTAGCTTTAAAGTACCATCCCTCATATATATCAAAGTCCCAATCTAAAGTCTTCCACTGATAAGTGTTTAATTAACTATATATTCACAAATGTTTGTTGGGTAAATGAGGTAAACAATTCATTTATAGAACATTGTTTTGGTGAACTAACATCCTTTGTTTGGAAATTAGCTTTGAGGTAGCAAAGGTGAAAGCCTATGGTATATATGAAAATGTGAACCATCCAACATATGCATGTCCAACTCTATAAGATGGAAAATTGATGTAAATAAATGTTGCAGGGAGAATTTTGCCCAACAATAGAACCCATGTTTCCAAACCTATATCCCAAGTTGGAGACATCACTAAGTAGCAAAAATACTTTCCAAATAGACTGTAGGGTATATATCAATATTCACCTAAACCATAAGCCCCCTCCTCTACCTCAAGTACATCATTGGAAGATATAGTTGTTAAGTCTCTTGCAACTAACACTCTACAATTCCAATAAGGTGTGTGGTAGTTTCAGTAGAAGACCAAATCTAAATTTTAGAAGAGGAGGTATAACATTCAAAATTTATAAAACTAGGTAAGCCAGATGGCATTGACTATCAACCATTTAGAAGCCTCAAGAGGAAAAAAAATTCATCACAACATGAGATTAATACGAAGAATGTTAGTGTAATCACCTTGAGGAGTGGTGGGAAGCTTAAGGATACTGTAAGTATTACACAAAGGATGATTAGTGAAGAATAAATGGAGAAAGGGTTATATCTTCTAGTTTAAAGGTAAAGGTTGAATCCTTAATTATTGTAAATACTAACCCTTCACATTTTCCAAGTAGGTTAGCAAAGTCAAACAAAGAGGATAAGGATAAGGAGATCTGAGAGACCTTTCGATAGGTTGACATGAATATACCATTGCTAGATATGATCAAGCAAGTGACAAGGTATATGAAATTCCTTAAAGAATTATGTACAAATAAGAAGAAGTTAAGAGGTAATGAAATGAGTAGAAAGGGTGAAACTATTTATGTGGTCTTTAAAAAGAAATTACCTCCTAAGTGTAAGGACATAGGTATGTTTACCATTCCTTGTAAATTTAGTAACATTAAGATTAAGTAGGCCATGTTAGATTTAGGAGCATTAATTGATGTTATGCCTTATTCCATGTGTGCTTTGAGCCCGTTAAAAGAAACTAGTGTTATCATACAATTGGTTGATCGTACTAACGCTTACCCTGATGGGGTGATTGAGGATGTGTTTGTGTAGGTGAATGAAATAACATTTCCTACTGATTTTTAAGTGATAGAAATAAATCATAAAACTTCCTATTATCCAATACCTATCTTACAAGGGATACCATTTTTTAACAGGGCCGAAACTAAGATAAATGTTCATGAGTGTACCCTCATGATGGAATTTGATGGAGAATTACACATTTCAATATTTTTTATGACAATAAGCACCCCCTAAAATCACCATTATATTTTTGAAATTAATGTTATTGACCCTATAATATAGAAAGAATGTGAGTATAAGCTTACAAATAAAATGGAAGCAGTTTTAACTAAAGAGAAGACTAAAGCTTTCAATGTCTTAAGAAAAAGCTTTATTGTTGTCAAAAAGTGCTTCTTTATTGCTCTAGATATAAAATGTTTTTGCATAAATTACATTCTTATAGGATTGATCCTTTTGTGCTTATTAATGTCTCTCCCAATAGTGTAGTAGAGATTAAGAGTCTAAAAATAGGGAAGACATTGAATGTAAGTGATCATCGACTTAAGCCTTATCTTGAAGAAGGACAATGCAGAAGCTTTGATCCTTGGAGATCATAATTTCATCACGTGATGAGAAAAGCGTATAGTCGAGCCAACAATAATTTAAAAAAAGGCATTGCTTGGAAGGTAACCTAAGGGAATTTTGTTCCTTTTTCTTTACATTTTTATAGTTTTTGTTTTTGTTAAATACTCCATTTCTTACATTTAATGTTACATTGGGGATAATAAAGGTTTTAAGTATAAGGTGTGGACTTTCTGCTTATGTTTGTTTTAAGTTATTTTTGCATGTTAAAAAATTCTCTTTTTTTATTACTTTTAGGACTATATAGTTATAATTAGATAGTAGAATTAACTCAAAAAATTCATGGAAAATTAGACATGTAATTTTTACTCTTATGACTTGTCAATATAAATTTTCTGTAGAAGAGTAGTGATTAGTGGATATTGGGTAGGCATAAACCAATGAGATTTTAAGCCTTTTAGAATGGCACATCCACCTCAGTTTCATTGTCTTTTGTTCATGTATGACCTTTATGACATGTACATCCTGACTTTGCCTTGATTTTCTATTCAAGAACAAGTTTTTATCAAATGCATTAATATGAAAATGATATAGGCATTCTATGTTTACGAGTTACATTAGCCAAAGAGCCTACCTAATGATAGGATTTTTCTATTTGTTAAGCCCATTTGAGCTTTATTAGCCTTTCTTTTTGTGCTAACCACATTAAAAGCCTTTAACCTAACCAAATTTCTTGCCCAAGCTTAAAGCTAGTAGAGCATTTATGACTTTTGATGTTTATGGATACACAAGAGTGTAATTATAGGGGGTGTGTATATATATGGGTTGGTTATAATTGATGGAATGTGATTTTTATCTCTTATTAATGAATTCCATTGTTGATGCAGTCTCTCTCAAGTTTTGTCTTTTAAAAAATAAAAATAAAGAAAAAAATATCGAGGATGAAAATCAATTGTTTTGCAAATTAATTCATGTTAGTCTTTCGTCCTACAGTTGTATGGAATAGGTGAATTTATTACGATACAAATAAGGGAGAAGTTGTTGTGAAGGGTCAGTTCTTATAGTTATAATGTATAGTTCATCATTTTTTGCATAGGTTATTCCTCCTAATTCATTGCGCTTCATGTGGTTTGCAGTGTGAAGGCTTGAGTCTAACCTATGAAATAGAGTTTTTGCATTTATCATAGCTCATAGTACCAGTTTTAAGTGGATGTTAATTTTTGCACTTGATACTCTTTTGAATGTTTTTCATGCTTCACTAAATTTGATGGTTTTTAACTACATGATCCAAATAGTTCTCACCTTCACCTTTGGTCCCATTGCTACCTTAAAAGATCCTTTGATTTATGATTATGCAGATGAATCTATAGTGGTGGAGAACTGAAATGATATGCAATTTATGGAATGTCTTAATCATGAAAGGTGTTTGAGTGTACATATAGACTTATCTTATTATTAAACACAACTTGCCAAAAGCTACCCTTATATTGTTCAATTTTTTAAGGGAATGGTTGTTGATTGATCATAAGTAAAAACATTTAATGTTTAGTTTTTACAATAGTTTTAAAAGTTATTCCTCTTTTCTTATGATTATCTATTCTTGAGAAATATGGAAAAGTAGGATTTGTTTTCTGTTTGATTTTTATTTTCAATTTTTCTTGAAAACGGTCCTAAGTTAAGTGTAGGGGAACTTAATAATTGATTGATTAAATATATATTTACTCCCTAATATTTAGTGATTAATGTTATATTGTGTTTAAGATACTTATTTTGATTCATATTTTGTCTTAGGTAAAATTGGAGGAACAAAAACGAAAATAAGCTAAAAACATATCCTTATGTCTTAGGTACAAGTTGGAGGAACAAGAACCAAAAGGAGCTAAAAACATATCCCTAGAGTCGTTCTATTGATTTTTGTTCTTATTTGCCTTCATGGAAACAAAAAGGAGATGAATTAGGGTGAAGATGGGATAAAGAATGAAAGAAATCAAGTTATTACCACTTACATATCCGTGTATGGGACCTTGTAACTTACTGGAAACATGTAGGAGTGCGAAGATGAAGTTTCATCCTCTCTTGCAACCTGTATGGTCATGTAAGTACATAGTCATGTAGCTCATTAGGACTATGTATGTTTGCGATTATGGAAAAAATTACACACACAGTCACCTGCTTGCCTGCTAACTGTTTGTCCTAACCCTAATTTTTTACTATAAAAGGATATTTAAATTACCAAAAGAATATAAAGAAGTTTTAGAGACGGGTGGATTTTTTACCTCTTATAGATCTATAAGGACTTAAACTTCATCCTTCCAGTTTAAAGGGGATATCAAGGTAAACAAACATGTTTGGGCATTTCTTAATCTAGTAATGTTGTTTTCACTCTCTTTTAGAATTGGTTAGGTTATTCTTTATTTAATGTTTTGGGATTCATATAACAATAATTTAAACTCATTGTTAGAATATAGATTGCAATACATGTTGTAACTCTAATTCACTTGTGGTAAACTAATGGTGGTAGATCATTAAAGATAACATAACATAGGTTAAATGACCTGATCTTGTATGATTATTGCCTAGATTAACATGTTTTCCCATTACATAATGCGGTTGTCCCACTAAATCTAGAAAGTTTATTCTAGGTTGTCCAATAACTAGACCTAATTAAAGATCTTATTTTAATTAGATATAATGTAAGAGAAAACTAGAGTTAATAGAGCTTGTTATTCATTTATGGTTAATAATTTCAAAGAGAGGTATGAAAACAACATAACGATTAATTATACTCACTCATGTGAAGGTTGAGATTGAACTGAGAACTAGATTGAAAACCCACTTTTCAATTTTATCACTTTTGTATTGTTTGATTTGATTTACCTTCATTAGTTTAGTTTTACTTTATTTTATTAATCAAATTTAACCAAACTTCCCTCCTCTCAATCCTAAACATTGAATTATTCATTACAAAAGCTAAACACACACTCTCTATAAATATGATTCCTACTCACCACTTTTACAATTTTAGTTATGCAGAATTAGGTTTTACTTTCTAATATGTTGGATGCACATCCCCTTTTATGTATCTAAAAGATCATCCTTTCAGGAATTTCTACCCTTGTTTGATCTACTAAGTAAAATAACAGGGAATTAGGCTAACAAGAACATATCATATGCTAGCATATTGCATTTGTGCTTAATAACCTCTCTGTTTACTAGTCGTCTCATATATTACTTCTAAAATGGTTATGGAAGAACATAGACAAGCTCCTTAGAGACTTCCTTTATGTTGGAACCCCTCCTCGGAGAGACACGTGTCCGACGTCCCACGTGACATCTGGACGCGCATCTCACGAAGGAGAAATTCCTCACCACAAAAATTAACTCAATCGAACTTAATTTAATGTCATCCGAACAAATCTTGATAAATTCACCCTAA
>JANSVB020152737.1:0-14230 GCA_025504935.2 Erythroxylum haughtii
AAGCCACAAAGAGGAAGATGGAGAGAACCAAAAACAAAACCTTAAACTTCTTTTAACTTAAAGCATCGTGGGAGATAAAACCAAAGGGGGGTGTCTTTAAAATTTAAGGATTAGTGGACTTAAGGCATTGTTTGGAAAGTGACACATGTCACTTGCCACATGTCTAATTCTTATAACTTTAGTCTAATTTCTATTTTAATCGTCTCCCAATTTTCATTGACACTTATCAATAAATCCCAAAATCACTTATTAAAATTTTCATTGTCATTGGACAGTAATTTCTACTACCATTTATCAATTGTTTTGCCAATTGACATTTTTCCTAGTCCAAGAATTATTCCAATTCTTTTCAGAAATTTTTTCCAAAAACTCCAAAAATTCTAAATCAAGAATTATAATCTCCAAATCAAATTTTCAATACAATCAAACCACAATTTCCAATCAAACCACATTTACTAACAATTATACCAGAAAATGTTAATGAATGCATGTACAAATTATTTTGATGTATGCAAAATTTACTATTCACATGTATGTGTATCATAAAATGCATGAGCATGAAAAACGTTTCCTAATTTCTCCGTAATTTCTTGCATTTGCAATTTTAGCCTTAAGGTGGGTAATGGGATGTTACATGATAGGTTCTGATCTAGAATCGTGTTTCTCAACATAGTTAGCTCAACCTTATTTTTAAAAGGACCATTAGATATTCAATTGTCATGCCAAAACAATGTGTTCATCTCATTCCCTACAACTTTCTTGATGTAAATTCTAAAGAAGCTTCTATATTTGAGTATCTCCTTTAAAGTAGCATATGCATTCTATAAAGTGAGATCAATTCTCCAAATGCTCTTATCTTTGATGTAGAATGCATGTACCCACTTACACCATAAAGGCTTATTGTCATTAGTCAATCTCCACAATCTCTTGATCATCATGCAGTTATTCAAGAGTTTTAAAGGAATGATTTTCAAACCTCCATCCTTTTTAAAGTTACAAACTTTTGACCATTTAATGTCAGCTTTATAACCTCCTTCAGTTAAACCAGTCCAAAGATATATTCTAAAAATTTTCTCAATGGTTTTGTTCATAACACTTGGAATAGGAAGATGTGTTGTCCAATGAATATTGATTGAATATAACATAGCTAGAATCAGTTGACCTCTCCTAGTTATAGATAAAGTTTTCATTCTCCAACTTGTGATTTTTTTTATTCTAACTGGGAGAGGTCAATTGATTCCAAACTGTGTTATCTTCAATCAATACAGCTGGAATCAGTTGATTTTTGCTTGTATTTTGTCCACCAAAGGTTTAAAACTTCCATATTCCATATATCAATTTGGAAGTAGTTATTAGAATTCCAAGGTAGTTTAAAGGCACAAAAATTTCTCTAAAACCAATGATATGTTCAACCATACTTCTTTAATCCTCATCACTTTTAAAAATGTGAAAGTAGGATTTTTCAATATTAAGATGGAGACTAGATAGCTTAGTGAATATTTTAATAGCCTTCATAATAGCTATGAGAGAAGTTTCATCCAGCTAAGATAATCAAGTCATCGACAAAGTTGAGGTTGGTAATTCCTAATTTGCTGCCCTTAGAATGATATTTGAAATGGTTGTTCTTCTATAAAATTCTACTCAAAAGTCTATTAAATACCTCTATGATAATGGAAAATAAGTATGCTGAAGAAGCATCTCATTGTCTAATGCCTTTGGAACTTTTGAAGAATATTTTTTGGCTCTATATTAATGAGAATACTAAAAGATGGAGTGGTGAAACATAATGACATCCATTCAATGAAACAATCTGGAAAATTCAAAGCCCTAATGATGTTACCTAAAAGACTCCAAGCAACATTATCATTGACTTTCTTTAGATCAATCTTCAGAATGTAGTTCTTACCTCCTTTCCTTTTGGCATAATCGTTCATAAGTTCTTATAATAAAATAATGTTATCACTCATCTATCTATCATGAATGCAAGCCCCTTGAGCACTGTTTATATGGTTTATCAAGATCATCTTTAATCTATTTGCCAATATTTTAGAAATAATCTTGTAGATTAAGTTACAATAAGCTATAAATATAAAATCTCCAAAACTTTTTTACCAACCTTCTTTAGGAATGATGTTTATGAAATTGTTGATAACCACTTAGAGTATCCTTTTCTTCTAGAATAATTCCAACACTACATTTTCTACTATGTCTTTGATAATAAGTCATAATTTAGTAAAGAACATCATGTTAAACCCATCTAGACCCAGAGCTTTATAAGGATTCAAAATTTTTATAATTTGCTTAATTTATGCTCTGATAAAAGGTTTTGAGAGTAATTCAACTTCTTGAGAAGTAATAGAACCACACACGATACTTTTTAGCCATTCCACTGAACTACATGTATTATATACAATATTATTAATGTGATGCCATGTATAGAAAATGTCTCTTATTTCTCACAATCATATTTTCTTTTACTTGGGCATTTATGGCATGTCTAATCATAAACACCGCCCCATCTGTTGAATAACAACTCCATCATTATCACCATATTTTAACCTTATGTTTTAATGTTGATATTGTCTCTTATGATCACTGCCCTTTTATTGGGATAATATGAAGCAATGTGTTCTATCCTCGAATAACAAAAACATTAATAACATGAGTATGAGTTTGAGTTTCAAATTTACTTTTCACTTTGCTATGCATTTTCCCTCCTTCTATAGGTGGTCTATATTTAGGTATATAAATTAACTTGTCTTCTTTTTTCTGGCTATAATTTTATAAAGATGAACTATATGAACTATATAGTTGCCTTTCATGGTTTATGATCGTATAAACTATATCTTCCAATAACCCATAATGTTGTAATTCTATCATATCAATAATATCATGATTCAAACCATTTAAAAATCTAGCTATGGTGGCTTTCTAATCCTCTTCTATATTAGTTTGAATCGTCGTAATCTATATCTCCTTATGGTATTCCTCAACTCTTTGAACCTTGAGTAAGGCATTGTAATTTTTGAAACAAATGTTTATAATAGTCATTAAGGATAAAGTGCCTCCTTATGATAGCATTTATATCATCCTAGTTATCATTATTTCTCTCGTGGTTCTTTCTCCTATTTATCACAATCCCACCAAATAATAACATACTCAATAAACTTATTAATATTGTTTTTTACCACCTTCTCTTTATTGTAATGATGGTGGTAAAAAATCATATCCATTTTCTTTTCTCATCTAAGAAGGCCTCAAAGTCATTTCTCCTTTGGAATGAATGAATGTTCATTTTATTATTACCATGAATGTCATCTTGCTTAGGCTCCCCTCTATGGCCTCTATCTTTCCACTCACCTTGATATGAAAATGTACTTACATAGTTGTTATTCATCTCACAAGTTATCTCCTTCTTCCTCCTCATCAAAATTATTTTGGAGCACTTAGATTTTTTATTGATGTGTTTTAGGAATTTGTAGTAATTTTTCCATTTGCAATTTGGATATGATAATATCATATAACTCTAATTGTTCTCTAATATCACCAAACAACATATTCATACGTTCAAGCTATTTTTGAATAGTTTGAAGTTCATTTGTATCATTTCTCCTTCACCGTTCAACTCTATTATGATAAGATATACTTCGACCTTCAAAAAATGTTAAGAATAACCTCATAAGACTCTCTTAATTTTTTTAGTTTTAAGTTACTCAATTCAGTCATGTTTCACTCTAAATTCATGGATTTTATATGTTGAGATTACATATACACTCTTGCCATTTAACACTCATTTTACTTTTTAGTTATTTATTGAACTAACCATAACAAACTAAATTGTAAAACTATAGTTTTTAATCAATCTTAAACCTTGATAGAGACAAGGACACGTAATTAATCAACAATAAAAATAAAAATTCAAAATATCACAAAAATTTGTAATATAATTAATGTTGTACTTGGATGATAATTCTAAATTTCAAACATGTCAGGATTGTTTTCAATAGGATTTACGTTTTTTTACTAAAATGAAATTGGATTTTGTCAAATATAGCTTAGGAAAGTATAATGAAATAAATATTATTTTCCTAATAATTGTTGATCAATTATTCTTTTCTTTTTCTATTTTAAAGAAAATTCTGTTAGTTTTTTTATGGACTTCAAAAGATATTAAATGAAGAGGAAAACATGAATAAAAATGAAGGAAATAAATAAGAAATTAATGGAAGAAACAATAAGAAAGGAGAATGTAGAAAGAAAATAGAGATGGAATTTAGAAAAACAAGAATAAGAAACAAAAATAAATAAACGATAGATACAACCTAATTTTAAAATGAAAATTTTGATACCAAATTGTCATAAACTCCGAGGATGAGACTTTGAAACCCAATAAAGTTAATTAGCAATCAAGCCCTAAGGAAACCAAAACCAGATTTAAAGATATAACCTTGACCTAATTATTATATAGAATTACAAACCAAAGGTCAAGAATCTTAATTCGTTATTATAAAGAACGAGAATTAAGATTATAAGATGAGTTGGATACTATAATAAAAAAACTTGATAAGTTTGAAACTTTTTAAAGGACCAAGAAGAAAGCCTATAACATTATTAATGATTTAAGATAGGTTAAACTAAAAGAAATAACCTTTAAATACTAAAACACAAATTAGGGTTTCAATTGGGAATGGTTAAGGCCATGACTGTGGCCAAGCTATGTTGACTACAATATGGAATTCACTCATATTTAAGATTGTGGATCCTTTTGTATCTTTAGAAAGTTAGGAATGTTCTAGGACGTACATGTGGCTGAAGACTGTTTATCTTTCTATGAAATTATGAAAGACATAATTTAGGTCACGCTTTTGGTTAGAGACTGTGGATCCTCATATAAACCTGTAAAATAAGACATAATTTAGGGCACACCTGTGGACAAAAGACTGCAAATCTCACTATAACTTTGTGAATTAATATATGGTATAGGCCACGCTAGTGTTGGAGATCATTTCTCACCACTAAGTTATCGAATAAATTAAATATGATATTAAAGTCTTCTTTAACCTTAGTTCATCAAGTTGATTAATACTCATCCTTCAATTTTGTTTAGTTCTACGTATATAGCCAATTCTGTCACCTTCTCTATAATCTTATCTTGAAGCCTCTTCTTCTTTGTTCACATAATTTGTCCATTTGATAAACTAAAAGGATCAAAGGTAATTTGATTTCTTTCACTTATACTTTCAACATTAATCTCTATAGAAGCTGATACACTTTGACACCAAATGTTAAGATGAATGGTGATTTTTTAGTAAAATTCCTTAGTATAGTGCAATACAACCAAAGTATGTGGTACATCTCATCTACCCACATTCCTTTAGTTTCTTTACTCTTTTCATCAAACTTTAAACTACTATTATATTTTTTTTACTTATACTAAGTAATTAGTTTTGGATAGACTACTAATATAAATAGTTGTCTAATTTTCATTCCTTTATAAAATTCCAGAAGGATGTCATTATTAAATCAGGGGCTATTTTCTATAAATATTCCCATTAAACTCCATATAAACTTAGAATATTATATTTAAGGATTTTCTCTATAAACATGCTTATTATAGTAGTATAGACCTCACCTTCAACTCATTTTCTAAAATAGCCCACTATCATGAGTATGAAATTGATTATCTGATGGTTGGAGGTAATGCATCCAAGAAATCAACCCCCCTTTATATTAATAAGAAATGGTTGAAGATGGGGTTATAATTGGTGATAGACTTACAATGAAGATTTGAATATTGTTGACATCTATTAAATTTTTTACAATCTGGCATTTTTCTAATGTAAGCAAGTAGTAGTCAAGTTTTAGTATTATGTGTGTTATCCCTTACACAATCACATTTAAGCTAGTTTTCATTAGAAAATTAAGATAAAAACATCGTCTCAGTGGATCAATTTGTCAACAAAATCATGAGTTTTTCTAGATTTACTTCTACCATGATTTCTTTATTATTGTCTTTTGATTTCATTGTATTAAATATGTTTTTTTAGCTAAAAAGTTCTTTTGTATTTTGATAGGGAAAAACTTAGTAGCTATTTTTATGAGATATATTTTTGTGAGCTATCTTTTTTGGTCATAATGTTGAACTATTCATGTTGGCATCTAAACTTGATGTTAATTCGCTTACGAATGACTCAAGAGAGCACATCTATGAGTAGAATATATCTTAAGAAGAAATGGTGGAATGGGATGCTTGAAGTAGAATTACGTGATCTTTCTAATGTTAAGGTAAAACCTTTTATAGAAATTCACAAAGCATAATACTTTTAAAAGGGTGCTAATAATAGCAGAGATATGAGTTAATTAATTTCATCATATCTTTAATATGATTTTGAGGGCATTTAACTTATATTTTGATAATTTTAATATGAATTGTTACATAATTTAGCTTATACTTTATTTTTAGGCCTTATTTTAGCTCTATAATAAAGAAGGAATGAATTTAGGCAACTTTGAGTCGATTATAATGATTTTCGCATGATTTTAGAAGAATGACTCTAAACAAAGGGCAACAGGGATCTATATTTAATAACAAGGGGCCAAAAGAGACTCATATTTAGCATTAGGGGTAATAAGGAACCAATAGGGACTTGTATTTAGGAATGTGGGACCAACAATGACTCGTGTTTAACCAATTTTCTATGCTGGTTCATTTTGTTTCCTTCCATTTTTCTTAGAAATAACATGGGAGTAACACGAAGCCATATTTAACTTATGATGGCGGTAATTATTGCAAAAATTAGCTAAAAAGGGTGTAAAGCAATATGGAGGCCTATATGATCCCATATTTGACCTACATTTGACTAAATTTTTAAGGTTTCATGATCAAAAGACAAGAGAAGAGAAGAAAAAGAAAGGAGAGACTTCTGGAATGATCATAAATTTGTCCAAAGGTAGAGTAGACTCATGAGCACATCAACAAGAAGTATTCTTAAGAAAAGTAATATTTCATCATGATTATAAAAATCCATTAAGATTTAAGAACCTTGAGCTCTTTCTTATCTCTTGTTCCTTTATTATTATTTTTGTTTTATTATGAACTAAATTGAGATATATATGTAGACAATATGAACTATAAATGTTATCTTTTTAATATTTATTTGATTTAAATAAAGATCATGACCTATATGATCCTTCTGAGTTACGGTAAAATCTATCGTAGGAATTCACAAAATGAGTTAATGTGTTCTTACATTGCATTGATTAGAAAGGGACTTTGGTTATTTAACTTGAGAATAAGGAGTATAATACTCAAGGAAGACTATCGTTGTTACTTACAAATTTCTACCAGTCCAAGTAACAAGGAATAATCATTAAATCTTTATAAATTTAAGCATAATAAAGTTCTAGGAGGATTCTACATCTAGGTCTTATCTATCTACTGACTGTTTTTCTTATATATTGCCTTGGTTGGTTAACTCTTATTTATTTTTGTGTTAGATGAACAGTCTTAAATTTTTTTTGGCATCATTATTAGGAAACCTATTAACTACTTTTATAGTCTTGTATAGTTAATTTCTTATTTTATTTTTAGATTTTTTTTTATTGTTATTCTTTTTGTAAATTCCATTTATATCTTAATTTATGTCTTTGTTTTGGTTGCCTCTAACTTTACAAGTAACTTTTGTGTATGATAAAAAATCGAAAGTTTTTATTTATTTTTTAAACGATTTAAAACTTAGTAAAACACTATATGGAGTTGAAAAGAGAGAATTAAGCAAGAACTTAAAGATACATCACAATTATAACCTTAAAAGATGTTAGAAGAAAGGCGAACTAAACTATAGTGGAATATGTTAAAACTATATCTTATAAGAACACAATTGAGCATAGCAAGGTCAAATATAAATGTTCATTATTTTGAGATCAAGTCAGCGTAATCAAGATGTTTTAATAATATGTATGGTTTGATGGATTGATTAACAAAGATCTCAATGCACACATTGTTAAAATTCTTAGAGAAATGTGACAAATGTAAGATCAATACGTACTGATTAAATCAATTAACACCTAGGAGAGTCTTGTGAAGAAGTCATTTGCTAAATGATTTTCACCATCTAAGGTAATAAAACTAAGTAATGACATCACTTCCTTTCAACAATTCAAAAATTACACTCTAAATGAAATATTGAGAGATAAAAATCTGTTAAGGAAGTGCCCATATTATGACCTTCACATGTGAATGAAAGTCCCAAATATTTTGCAATAGTTTATTGAACTTTATAAGGTAAATGATAGATGTTGCAACAGGTGAACTATTAAATAATAAGACTTTGGAGGCTAATATAGAGTTGATGGGAAAGATGGCTATGAACAATTACAAGTGACAGTTAAGGAGGATGAGAGCAAACATATATGGTTAGGGTCTATATTATTAATACTAGGATTACACCGGAAACTTAAGTGTAAATGACAATAAGAAAATTAAACAAATTAAGCTCTTTATCAAGAATAACTTAATTTATATGTTGTGAATTCTATGGGGGAGGAAATCAAGGAATAAAATCCTAAGCTTGGAATCCTATAGAAAAATTAATGGAGCAAGTGGATTTGATGAGAAGCTTTTGGAGGTATAACAACCATTACAATAAGACCTATGATTTGGGGTGGATAAGTTTTACTAAAGTAATCGATAAGCTACAAATTAGCATCTTCCATGTTTTAAATAGCCTTGTAGGAAGATAAGCGATTAAGTTTGGAATATATAACTTTGTACAAGAACCTAATTCTAAATTCCATAATCATGAAACTTTAATGAGCAACATTAAAGTTTATATAGGTCAACTAACTAAGGAGCTTACAAGCCTAAACCTAGGTACAATAAGAGGGAGGCTGCCTTAAAAAGTAAGTATTTGACCAACACTAAAACTAAAAAGGAAGGAAAAAAGTAAGGTAAGGATATAATTGAGAGCTCTTATTTATATAGATATAGAGTCAGCCTAGTTTAACTAGCCCTAGTTAATATATTTTATAATTAATAAGTAAATCCATTTATAGTTATATTATCTATATATACTTATAAACTAAAAACTCATTACCCTATAAATTACTTCAAAAAATCAAGAAGGAAAAGAGTAGTACTTAGGAGAAGTGTGGAGAAGATTTTAAAGATCAGATCTATATAAGGAGGAAATTACTGAGTTAAAATAAAATGAATGCAACAATAAAGTGCTTCAAGATGTCATACTACTAACTATGGGTGGCCTAGATAGTTTTAACATTTTATGTATCATTGGTGGTGTTTAAATTGATATAACTTTAACAGATTCAGAAGCAAATAATAATTTAATGTCTTATGCTATGCTAAAAAGATTTATGATTAGATAAGTTTAAAACCACTAGGAAAGTGATGTATCTTGCTAAAAATTCAATTTAAAGTTTTAGAGGTTTTAAAGAGGATGTAACGGTGAAAATTAATAAGTTCATAATTCTTATATATTTCTATATTTTAGAAATTAATGAGGAAGAGGAAAACTTTCCATGCTAGGTACACGCTTCTTAACCACAACATAGAAATAATTAATGTTAGGAAAGATGAATTGATACTTAGGGCTAGATATGAAAGGCTTATGTCCTTAAATGGTCAGATGCCACGTGTGCCTATTATAGATTTAAACGAGCTATTTTTCAGTATAGGAAACCATTAAAGAAGAAGATAAAGGGCTAAGAAAAGTTACGATGAAGGGAAGAGCTAAAAAGAAGGTCCAAGTGAGAGATGATGAACCTTTATATGACACTATATTTATGAAGAAAGGAGCAACCATATTACTCTGACAAGTAATTAAGTTTAAAGAAAGAATCTATATAAATGACTCATAAATAAGCACTTATTGGAAGGCAATCCAATCATAAATTTAATTTTTTAAAGTTCATATGGATTTATTTTTTATGTTAAAGAACAATAATTTAGTTCTTAATTTGGTATTTGATTTGTTTTTATTAGATTGATGAACAAGTTTTTAATCCTACTTTAATTGTTTAAGTTTGGTAAGTTGTGTTTTTATTTTATTTTTTTAGTTAGGAATATAAAAGAAGGCATATATAAATTTAAGAAGAGAGTTTAAAGAATAATTTTTTAAAATAAAGATCCTAAGGAATCGATTAATATAAAGCTTAAAAATCAAGTATGTATTGAGTTAGAACATTGAAGATGGCCTAGGATACATTTGTATCCTAAACAATGTTTTATTTGGGACATTTTCTAGGACGCTCATGCCTCATGCTGTGTCGTTAAAAAGTTAAAGACAATAGGACTCACAACTTGAGGACACAGCCATATGCCTAACCACAATCTAAGGACATGTTCGTGGCCCTGGCCATACTTTTGGAAGTTTTAAGATAGTAAGACCCACAGCTTAGGGATTTGTTCATTCCGTTGGTTATGTTTGTGTCTCAGACATATCCTAAGATTTTCAAACATAGGACTCCTACGGTTTACATAACGATTATTTCGCAAACCATGTCACAAAAATTTTAAAAGGGTGGGAGATGTATCGAACCCCTATTTTTGCAACTTTGTTCACTTTTCTATCAAATTCTCTCAACTCCTCCACACACCTACTACATAAATTACATTCCTAAGCCATTTTCACCATATTTGAGGAATTTCCCATCATTTTTCATGAAAATTAACCTATTTTTCAGTCTAAAACTCGACATTCTCACAACTTAGGGCTCTAACACCATTTTGGGTATTTTGTGTTTCTAACTTTTTTTCTTGATTGTTTTTTTAAACACTAAATCCAAACACAAAGATGAGTTCATAAATGCCCATAAGTAAGAGGGTGAAGACTAGAGACATTTAGGGCATATTAAGTAACCTAGCTCAACCACGAGACATACCCATAAATATGCATCCAATGCTCATATTCAAGGAGCCCTATTATCTGAAAGGTATTTTTATCTAAGATCTCAACTTTCCAATCCAATAGGAGTGTGGATTGGATTGCATTGAAGATAGTAGGATTCGATTCAAAGGTAAGCAGTTTGATAGAAAACTTGAGGTAAAGTATGTTGATATTATCAAATACTCAAATTCTAGCCATGTTTAGGGTGAACTGGAATGTTATATTATATAAGAGGAATGCAATCAAATTTAGGTTAAATGGGAATACAAATATCATTTAATGATTTTAGGGTGCAATGTAGGTTCTATACACCTGAGTATTTAGAGTCAGAGGAGTATAACACTACTTTAGTGAGAGTTCTTTATAAGCTCAACAATTATGTCCCTTAGGAATTTCAAAGCTCAAAATTTATGGGAAATGATCCATTAAAGAGTAAGAGCACTTATGGCCCATCCTTGGCTTTTATATATTTACATAGGATCATTTCATGTATCATTACCTACAGAAGGGAGAGCAATAGAGTAGTGACTCTCACTGATACGTTCAACTTATGGTATATAATTGAGAAACAATTGTGTAATATGGGTAATTATTTTTTCAAATACTTAAAAGTAAATGTGAGCTAATGGTACTTGTCGTTGGGTGTCTACAAATTAAATCCTTATTCATTTTCAATTTATTAAACAAATGTAGAATAGAGTAAATAAAAGTTAATCCTACGAAGAAAGTTAATTTATTAATTTATTTTATTAATTATAATTCTTTTAAAAGAAACAATTACATCCTAATTTGGAGTTTACATCTAATTCAATCAAGACACATATTTCTACATAATTCAATAAATAAAACAACCTTTCTATAAAGTAATAAACCATTTAAAAGAAAATTTCCAGATTTGCCACAATGTATAATAATCAACATTTTCATATGAAATATCCATATAATACATTAAGCTATGTTATTAAGACAAGATTAAACATATATAATGAAATATGTCTAAAGGAAAATAAAAACTTGGACAAAATCTCTGGAAAATTACAAAAACTAGGAAAAATCCTAAACCAAAATAATTCAAAATAATTAAACCTATAAATTTAGGTAAACTAATATGTATATAAAGAGAGGGGGGAGGTGTTTGATGTTTAAAATGAATCAAGTCAAATATAGGAATCTAAGAAATAAAACATAAATATAACCTAATATTTACAAATGAACAAGCAAGTTTGAAATTCAGTTTAGCCATGCAATTTGATATACTTAGATCATTCGAGTTATTTAATAAGTTAAACATAGAAAACTGACCAGCTAGCTCCTACTTGTCTCCCTTCAATTTCTAGATTCGAACTAGCTCAATTCCAACTCAAAGCTCACTATGAACAAGAGATACTCATCCATCAATAATTTATTTGAAGAACAAATAAATTCTAACTAATTCAACCCATTATGAATTAATGTTTTAAGTATCACATTCATATAATAAAGGATGTCTCCAGTCGTATAAAGAACATGAATCAGAGATCAAATAATTCATACATTGCATAAGCATTAAATTAACTTGGTAATGAGTCAATTAATTCAGAAAATTAGTAATCCAAATATTAAAAGTGCATCTCTAAACTAAATTTAACAATTAGAATCAACTAAGCATAGGAAATCATAAACAAAGGGAATAAGGGTTTCAAGAAAAACACATTAAAGTGCTCCAATTTTAGACCCCGAATTAGCCTTTTTTTGGAAGGGAAAAAAACCAATTACACGACAAGTCGTGGGAACCGCGCTCCTGACATATCTTTTAAAAGGAGTACATGGCACCCAACGGGTGAATGATAAAAAAAACATGAGTCCTAGCTCAAAATTCTCCGCGTAACTCACTAACTAGTCCGCACAGCGGTTACTCTCACGGTAGATGTGGTGATGGATCACCGTCCAATTGCATGTAAACAATTCATGAATCCCCTGAACAAGGGTATTATGGACTGTGGACCGACTGGTCAAGGAAGAGATGAGTTATAAAGCCACTACCGAATCTGCTTCTAACTCAATCTGGCGAAATCTGAGATTCCAAGCAAGCGTGAGCTCTGTATTCATCCCCCAGAGTTCCACCACTACCGAAGAGCATCAGCCAAGATTGTGAATGAAACCGTCAAGCCAGTTGCCTGAACTGTCCCGGAGGAGGCTGCCTAGTGCTGCCGAGAAGGAAGAACGTTTACACGCTCCATCGGGGTGCAACTTGACCCACCCCAGAGGAGGTTGACACCAGCCAATGAGTTGCTCATGGCATGGGTGGTGTCCAGGAACCGTGTTACGTTGCCAAGCGGTTGACTTGTGGACCTGATCTGCAAAAGATAAAATAACATTAGTCGGAGAAGCAGGTCAACTAAAAGGATCGTCAAATAGGGACCCATTACACCAAGCCCATAAGAACTAACAAGTCGTGCCAAAAACAGTCGACCACGCTCGACCAAACACTCGCCTATGGGATTGTAGATTAGAATCAAGCCATTGATGGATTGGCAGAGTGAAGAACTCCTGAGTGATAATGTGCGGAGGAAAGGAGCTCCACACTTGGTAGGCTTTGGCGCAATCTCGCATCGCATGCTGCGAGGATTCATCAAGACCATAGTGGGAACAAGATCCATCTGTAGTGAGGTGGCATGCACCCTATGTTGATTGGTAAGAAGCCGGTCTTGCGCGAGGAGCCATAGGAAGGAACGAATTCATCGAGGGCCAGGCCAGTGCCAGATAGCCTTCCAAATGCCAGGATCCCCCGAGTCCGCTTGGTCTAGAAGCTAGGAGTAAGTAGAACCAATAGTAAAGTGACCCGAATCGGACAGTCCCCAGCATAACTTGTCCTGTCCTAGGAAAGGCCTTGGGGGGAAGGTACTTACTATTAACCGGCATATCTCCATCAGGAGGTAGCCTTGAAAAATGTCCCATGTCCAATTACCATCACCGTCCATGAAATGTTGGACACTGAGGTTACAGTTAGGAGCAGGAATAGGGGTGGTGGCCTGATTAATGAGCGGGCCAACTCCCGCGACCTAGGGGTAAAGCCAGAATCTCGCTCGGACACCATCGCCAAGCACGATGTGCTAAACAGATTTAATACTCTTCCAAATCATGGAACCGCCCGTGGTGGCAATGGTGTTGGGGAGAGTGGTAGCGTCAAAATTGTACTTGGCAGAGAGAACACGAACCCAGAGAGAGTTAGGCTTCTCAGTCAGGTCCAGCCTAATTTAGTTAGGAAGGCATCATTGGTTTCACGAATTCTTTTGATGCCCAGACCCACCATCTCTTTAGGTTTATAGACGTCCTCCCATTTGACC
>JANSVB020153676.1:0-14214 GCA_025504935.2 Erythroxylum haughtii
AACTTCAATCGAAGATTCTGCCCTAAATAATTCTCACTTAATGTGTTACAAACATGTCATAATTAATCTAGTTTAAGTCTTTCAACAACTAAATCCAAACACTAGTCTAAATCATATCACCAATAACTTAATAATCCATCGATTTTTCTTCCTTCTCTCCAGACCGATGTTCTATTTTTCTTTTTTCTTTACTTCCTCTTTTTTCTATGCACGCTCCTCCAGCTTGCTTTTAATTTTCCAACTGTCCTTTTTTGCATCCTCTCTTCTCCCTCCAATTGTTCTCCCACATTGTTTTTCTAGCTTCTCTTTTTTTATTATCTCTCATGTTAGTTGTTCTTTGTCTTACCTTCATGTCGGTATGTCAATTTTCTTATGCCCCTCGGTCTTTCCTAGTAGTTCCAAGAGCTACTCCCTAAAAATTGAATTACATAAAATCCTTTAGAATCATAAGATTGCCCTAATAAAAGCACATTAAACACAGAATTTGATTCTCTCCCTCAAGTTGGTGAATATACATTTTCCATTCTAAGCTTACTAGTAATGTCCCAGCACATAGTATTTGGCATAGTACGTCTACTAGTTGATCTTTTGTCGAAACAGATAGAGTACTGCAGATTAGGCCTCTGCCTAACTACTCACGTTGGTCCTTCCCATTTTATCTTCATATCATTAAGAATTATTTTTAACTATAAGGACTCTCATATTCCCAGTGCCATTGATCGATTTCAACTCATATTCTACACTGGATCTAACTACCTAATGTGATAATTCTATGAAACGATATTCTCAAAAGACTGAATAGTATTCAGTTATTACACCATATTAAACTAGCATGCTTCTGCAAGTGTTATATCACAAGTATTCTATTTCTAACCCCTTTCAAGTCCAAGAACTCAAATACAATTCATTTTATAAATATCAATCATATTTTCAAACTTTGAATTCTATCAAGATCTAGAGAGCAATGAAGAACACCAACTTATGCAATAATACAAATCTTAAAACTTTACAAGGTCTTACAATTTCAGTGTCTTAGAAAAAAGAAACCAACAAACAGATGACAAAATACACTTGATTACAAAAGATTTGATAATAAGCTAATTACATACAAGACCTAGTTTGCGTCAACTTCCAACAAACACTCGTTGTTCGGAAGTTTATATTCACATTGGGATAATTTACCTTTTTCACTCCTTACTGTAGTCTTAGATGATCTAAACATCGATTGATATCTTCAATTTGGTCACGCATGTAAGTAATATTGTTCTCTGCAGCATCTTGTATTGAATTATTTGTCAGAGCTGTTTGGCATGGAACCTCACCACAGACCTCTCCGTACCCTGATGGTAAATCACCAGTTCTCTCGAGAACAGGCGTACTGCTACACAGTATCTCAAGTGAAGAGTCTTCCTGATAAGACAAAAACCTTCAGGTGAATTGACAATGAGAGCAACATGGAAAACCTTCAGATGAAATGGGCTAATTGACAATAAGAGCAACAGAAGGAGAATCATATTTAATTAATTCAAACTACAAGTTGATAAGTAACATGGATGCTCAACTAGGAAACCATTGGAAAACATGTACGATTTTCCGAAACAAATGTTTAAGGAAATAAAATTTAGTGTAAAACCATACCTCATCAAGAACACAACCAATATGAGCAGTGAAACTGCAACGCTGGCAGTAATAAAAAGCATGGGTTGAGTTCCTTGGATTCTCACAAGCATGGCAGTAATACTCATCACGACCATTATCAATGATTGAATTCTCCAGAGTTAAGGCATGAATATGGCACTGACCCTTGACCTTTCCTGGTATTGGAATGCATTCAAGGTGTACATTGAGGAAACAATCCAGACATTGGTAGAACGAGGCATTACAATCACTGCCACAAACCTCGCACCGAAAGACTTGTCCTGAGTTTTCTATTCCTCTAGACTGGATAAACCCAGATGCAGTTAGATCATGTTTCCTAAAGTAAAAAAGATTGTGCTCATGAAACTTATGTCTGAGAGCAGATGTTAGGTAATTGGCACATGTAGTATGAACCTTGAATCTGCATTCTTCGCAGTGGTAGGTACTTTTCGTAATAAATCCACAGGCATCGCAATAGCATTGACCAACTGGCAACAATTCAACGAATTTAAGGAGGTGTTGCGAATGAAAGGGGTGCTCTATTTCCTGTGGTATATCAGAACAAGATTCATGAAGGAAGAATTTGCACTCCAGACAACAATATGCCAGGCCTAAGATGGACAGCCCGCATATATTGCATACTACTTCATTTTGTTCTGCAAATGCAGCAAGAGTGAGCTTATGAACGTGGCTGAAATGAGCAAGAGTCGTCTCCTTTGAGCTTTGACTTGGATTAGTTGTTGAATAAACGGAAGCACAATTGATATCAAGGACGAATCTACATTTTTGGCATTGATACCCAGCATTTCCCTTGCAAAAAGCAACACATCCATCACATATGAAATGCCTATCGCCATCAGGAGAAAAGAGGGTAAGAGGATGAAGAGAATGAAGAGGATGCTGTATCTTCAAGGGCAATTCAGCACACTCTTTATGTAGACAAGTTTTGCAGCTTTCACAAGCATAGCCGGAATTGGGAATAATTGCTTTGCACCCATAGCAGTTCTTATCGATTATGTTCTCGTGAAAGATCAAGGTATGATCAGTACCAAAATCTTTAATCTGCAATATACACACACAGAATGAGTTGAGAGAAGCTACCAAAATAAGAAGGCAATCGATGATGAGAGAAAGATCTATAGATACAATAAACAACTAGAAGAACTTGCGTCAATTTGTTTCTTGCAATGTAGAGTTTCAGACTTGGCAAATGTGGGGTACTGTGTGTCAACTTTCTGCTTTTGATTATACTCTGCCTCTTCTATAACCACCCAGCTGGACTCCCCTTCTATAAACTGTAGAACAAACAAGAAATCATTTTGCATTACTTCTCTTCTTTCAAAAGAAAGCAATCTTAAATATATGGCGTAGTATTCCAGCAAGTGTTGATTTCTACACTCTTTATGAGTAATCATGCTTACCTCAGAAGCTACACATTCAATATGAGCTGTGTAAGGGCATTGCTCACAGTTATAGTACTGGTACTTGGAGCTTCTTTCAGTCTCACAAGCATGGCAGTAGTACTGACCAGAATCGTCTTCAACAACTGAATCCATAAGAGTAAGGGAGTGCATATGACAATCGTGCTTGATGGTACGAGGAATTGGAATGCATTCGAGATGAAAATAACATCTGCACTCCAGGCACACGTAGAAGGACCCCACGCAGACATCACCACATATCATGCATTCAAAAGTTCCTGTTGAACCACTTGCAAGAAAATAGTAGAGATTGTGCTCGTGGCATCTATGCTTCAACGCAGACTTTATAGCTAGAGAATTAATAGCGCATAAGATATGGAGGTCAAAGTCACAATCAGAGCACCTATATGTGATTCCTCTGATTGGCATTTGGCAAGCATCACAGTAACATGCCTTGGCAACTCGAGCATGGAGACGATGAGGAGGATGATACGGGTGTTCAATTTCAAGGGGCATGTCTGCACATGACTTATGAATGTGGAATTCACAGCTAAGGCAACCATAGGCTTCACCTATAAGGCGTTTTGTGCATCCATCACAATCAAAATAAAGACCCTTTGTAGAGTTGAAGAAGCTGAGTTCATGGCGATGGCTAAAGTGGTATAATTTGGTTGCTATGTCAACCCTTCTTGAACTCTGGCCCTCGTCCAAGCTTAGAAGAGCACATCTGACATGAAGCTTAAAATCGCATTCTTCACAGCGAAACACAAAGCCACAGCAAACTACAAGTCTACATTCCTCACAAATGTATTCTAAATACTTGTCATATTGAAAGGTAAGTGGGTGTGGTGTGTGAACTGCACTCTGTAGTGTTTTGTTTTCTGGTATTCTCGAACAAATTCTATGGAGATAAAACTCACAACCAAAGCAACCATAACACAATCCTGAAAGTGGAATTCCACACCCAATTTTACATCTCATCGGCTTTAGTTCTTCAGTAGCATTGAATAAAATAAGCTTATGGGCATGGCTAAAATGTTCTATCTCTTCTTTTTCCTCGGGATTTCTGGTTCTCCGACTTTCACTATCGGTTGAGATCGCACATTTAAAGTCCAAGATGGTCCGACACTCTGTGCAATGGTAGGCGAATCCAGAGAAAACATCTCTGCATTCATAGCAGATAAGAAACTCGAAAGGACGACGATGAATAACGAAGTCTTGCATTTGTGAATCAGCTTGAGAAACAAGCTTAAGAGGGTGAGAGCAATAGAGATGAACTGGAAGATCCCGAGGCAATAGAGCGCAGGAATTGCAAAGCCAGAAATTTTGACAGGTTTCACAGAAATAGGATGGTCCATCAATGTATTTAAAGCATCCCGAGCATGTTGGTACTTTCATCTCCACCACTGGCTCTTGCTCATTCTCATCCTTCAGTTTCTTGTTAGGATCTTCACAGTATGACAAGACATGTTCATGGCTAAAATGTCGAATCTCCATTTTTGAAGGGACAGGACAGTAGAAGTTAAAAAGGAAAGGTCGTAAGAAGCTGTGGTTGGTTCTTCTGAATTGCCAATTCCTACAGCAGCACTGTTATTTACGTTTCAACAGAGCAAAACTTGGAGACTATAGCGTTGACTTTGAGAAGTTTAGAGGAAAACACTGGGATTCAAATCAACCCTACTATGATATATTGGATTTGGAGTATCCGATCCGACCAGGGCATCAAACCTATATTTATTTTAGGAGTTAACTACGTGCAAATTATTATGGTGAGTTTTGTTTGACTTGTGATTGATTAAATCCGCAAAATTTAATTTAAGGTAATTTATAAATTAAATTTAAATTTAAGAAATTAATTATAAAAAATTAAATATCTTTTTTATTTCAATAAATTATTTATAACTTGAATAATCATTAAAAAAATTTAAAATGACAAATTTATAGATTAGACTTAAATTTGCAATTTTTACAATGATAGAGTTTGAAAATAAAATCTTAATTTATGAGTTGAATATATACTAAAAAAATTAGGGAATTTTTTAATTAAATTGAACTCTTTCTTATTCATGTACAATTCTAATTATGAAGATAATTTAAATAATATTAATCATTAAGGTACGAAAGGGTCATTTTCATAAATTTTATTATTATAGTCACGAGAGTACTAACGAAGATGACTCCTTAATTTATACCGCAGTCCGTTAAATATAGTTATTTAAACTTTGATTTAATTGCAAACGTAAATGAATACATCACGCCACATTGTTTATCTGGACGGGAAGTTATTTATATGGAATCTAGTTCTAATGTTGTCTGAAAAAGAAATATAAGGTAGATAAAGAGATATTCCTATAATTAAATCCTACATCTCAATAGGTATCTGATGCAATGAAGACACGCATGGAGTATAATATAATATATTATGCCGCCCAAAGGCAGAGTACTAGATGGGTCGACGTCGACGACAAGCTTCTCAATGGTGCCACTGCCAAAATGGATGTCAACGACGCACCTTTTTCTTTTTGGTCTATTAATTATAGGTTTGCTTTGTGTATCGGTTTCGGTACTGTCTGCTTTGAGATAAGCTACATTATCCTAAAAGGTTCCAGGTACCGGACAGACTCTATCCCATCAACAAACGGCAGCAATGCCAAGAACACAACTAGAGCAGAGAGATTCAGATCTCCATGCAAAAATAAAGATCATCATCACCAAATTTTAGGGCGCAGGTAAATTGATAACGGGTTCTCTAAATTTAAGTAAGGTTATAGGTTTGAATTATTTTTATATACGTAACTGTTTAAAATTTAGGGTTAGAGCTTTATCTCTTACAAAAGATCTATCTAACTTAAACAAAAACTAATTTAAAAATAAATAACTTAAAGGTACCTTCTTATAATTGAGATCCTTCTAAAATATATCGTAGGCAACCCAAAAAAAAAATCACCACCGCCAATACCATCGCTCGCCGCTGGAAACCCCAACATGCAGCCCATTGGAGGCAGTGATGCGAAGGAGACAACGGAAGCGTGATAGATTCTTGAGATTCGAGAATAATGAAACTAAATTATTTTTATCATACAGCTTAACAAATGATTCAGTGGTGGTGTAATGTCAAACTATATTTATAATAAATTAAGATTATGTATATTTAATTTATATAATTTTTAGTTAGCAGTTAGTATCAAAAGATTAGATAACTTTCTATAATTTTTAACCTATTTTATTTCGTCTAATCAATTTCACTTGGAATATTTGTATACAATTCATTTAAATTGTGCTTTCTACATTCAAATTGTTTTATATTCCATCGTGTCCGATTTGTATTAACTTAATTTTAATTTGTCTTTACTATATTTATTTTTATTCATTTTAAATATTCATTAAATTTTAATATTTATTTTTAATATAATTTAAGATAAAAGATATGGAGTTCTCTTTTGTTTTAATTAACTTTTAAAAAACTTTACTTCTTTGTCATTATACATTGACCAAATAATGACAATATAATATTTAACTCAACTCTTAAATCTAATTTAAAATAATTAAAATTAAAAAATAAACTAAATCAACGTATCAATAATATTTAAATGATATGCTATTATTATCCCACCCAGTTATAAAAAAAAAAAAGGTGTCAAACCCATACCTATTCCACGAGCTAACCAGAGTGCAATTATTTCGAGGTCATTTAATGAGACTTGAACAAAATGATTCACCTGCTCTAATTTGATTAGCCAAAACTCACAATTTTGAAGACATAAAAAATTTTAAAGACTTGAATTTAAAAATTAGTTTATAAATTAAATTTAAATCTATTTTATTTTAGAAATCAAATTTGTTTTTACAAAGAATTAAAAATTTATAATCCAATATTTATAAATTATTTATAATTATTTCAATTTACAAGACCATTATTTAATTTATATTAATTAATATTAACATAATATTGCATTATTAAATCTTATTATAATTATAAATTTTAAAATTATCTATCCAATTTAATTTTTATAATTATTTTAAAAAGATATATATTTTATAAAATTTTATTTTATTCCATTGCATTAATTTACATATTTAATTATGTTATGAGGGGATAACCAAAATAATATTAATATGTAAAGATAATTTATTTAAAATTTATCATAAAAATTTATAGAGCATAAATCACATGACTCTTTTAAATTTTTCCTTTATTTTAATGGACCATTCCATTCTAGTTATGTAAACTTTGATTCAATTACAAACTCAAATCTTACAAAATGAATACATCACACCACATTTTATTTGAGCATCACATCTGGGCTTTTAGGACTGATTAGCCTAAGGCCCAACAGACTCAACTAAAATGACATTATATTTTTTTAGGAGCAAAACGATGTTGTTTTATCTTTAACTGTTTTGTTTTACACTATGTATAAAACGGCGTCGTTTTAGTCTATATAAACATTCTCCATTTTCCTTTCTCTTCTATTCTTACCTAGTTGTTCTACACCTACATTCTTCACTCTCTTTATGTCAATAAGACCAAACTTTGTTGTTGTCGCCCTTTCGTTGCTCTGCCTTTTCGCACTCCCTTCAATCCCCCCTTTGTTATGACGTCTCATTGCCTCACTTCTCCGCTATTGTACCTTTTCTTTTTTTTGCTTCTTTACCACCCACCTAGCAAGGTAAAGTTCTTGAATCTTTTGATCAAAGATTGAATTTGTAAAATATTGAAATTTTTGGAATTGTTACCATTTGGGGGGTGTTTTCTTAGATTTACACAGTCATGTACATAAACCTATATGTGATCGTGTAAATGACTATGAGTTCCAAAAACTTATATGATTAAGTGACATACACGACCACATACACGTTCACATATGTGATCATGTAAGTATGAAAAAAAAATTAAAGTACACATACATGGGTAAACTTTAAGTTTATGATAATGATTTATGTTATCTTATTCTCTCCCATGTTTATGAATTATCAATTATAATTGTGAATAACTTGTATATTTATATGCTATTTTTTTTATATGGATGACATATTTCTTATGTAGAGAATTGTATTCTGATAACAGACATAGAAGTGGAAACTTCTAATCCCTTACCAAGTGCCGATAAAAGGTTAGGTCAATTGAAAAGTGGAGTTTGGAATCACTTCAACAAAACTAGATCAAAGGACATAATAGAAAAAGTTGAATGTAAGTATGGTCAGAAGATGTTAGCTTAGAGTTCAAAACGTGGAACCTCTTATTTAAAAAGACATGCAGATTCGTGTAATAGAAAGAAGATTGTATTATGAGGTCAAACATTTTTAACCCCAAACCTTATGAGAGGGAAAAATGAAATGGCTGCAACATCTTATAATATTAACAAATTAATATTTTTATTACTTCTATAGTAATTGGTGATAAACATCCACTATCTATAGTCAATACTAAAAGATTTAGGACGTTTTGCAGCTTACTACAACAACTCACTAAAATCAAACTTCAGGCTTCTAACTCAAAATACATTGAAGAAGGACATTATGAAGATATACAAAGATAAGAAGAAGGAAATTTAAAAAAATTATCAAGTATTGAAGGATAAATTGTCATTATAATAGATATGTAAACAGTCGATAACCAAAAGAAGGGTTACATAGTGGAGACAACACATTATATTGACAATGACAGGACTCTATGCAATAAACTTTTGAGGCAATATATATATTTTAATATTGTTATCATTTACTTTTTGATTATATTATGATTGATGTTGGTCATATTTATACATGGTAGGTTCATTTATCTACCAGCATCATATATAAGCAAAAGTTTTGCAACCACGTGGAAAGACAGTTTAATAAATTGCAATATTGAAACCAAATTGTCCACAATAACAATTGACAATTGTAGCATGAATAATGCTATGATTGAAAAGTTAAAGAATAAGATATGAATTGGGAGCTTGCTGGTTAGTGGAAGGATATTCCATATACTTTGTTTTGTGTATATTCTAAATTTGATTATAAATAATGGGTTAGAGAAAATAAAGGAAGCAATAGATTCGATTTGGAATAGTGTAGTATATTCGAATGTAACACCTATAAGAGATGGGGAAATCGCACAATAACTATGCATTCTGAGTGTAAAGAAGTTGGTTTTGAATTGCCAAACCAAATTAAACTCAATTTTCAAGATTTTGGAGTCGATAATCCAATATGTTAATTTGTTCACTAGACTGAGATAAAGAGATTCTTAGTACACTTGTATGCATGCAAAAGATTAGTAGGAGTTAGATGGATAACTTTGTGTAGAGTTGGAATTATTTTATACTGCCACTGAATTGTTCTCATGAAAAAAATATTCAACTTCACACTATTGCTTTAGCACTGTGTGTTAGGAAAAAACAAGCTTTATTTGATTAGATGTTTAATTCCAATGAGATTATTCAAGTTATGGCAGAGTCGATGATGGAGAAACTGAATTCTTATTAGTATATGACTAGATTTATTGTTGTAGTCATATCTATGTTAGACCTAAGATATAAGATAGAGGGGGTTAATTTTATATATAATGTGTTATATGGTGATCATGCTCTTGAGCATGTAGATGCCATTAAACAATTTCCGTATGATTTGTTTAATGATTATCAACTCAAAATGGATAAAATTTAGGATCGAGATCACACTAGTTTAGGTTGTTTAATTTCGACTTCAATTTCACATTCGAACTCATTTTCTAAGAGCAACTTATTACTTTCACTTATAAAATTCATGAAAAAAGGCTAAAACTTCATATAATATGATGGAGTTAGATAAATATTTGACAAAAATTGTGTGGCTAAAGTTGTTTAGATAAATATTTGACAAAAGATTGTGTGGCTGAAGTTAAAGGTATGCAGTTCGATGTATTGTTATGGTGGAAGAGTTATGGAAATAATTTTCCAATCATGTAAGTAATTGCACAAGACTTATTAGTAATTCCATCATCTACTATTACTTCGGAGTCTGCTTTAAACACTGGTGGTTTGGTTATTAGTCTCTATCATGCTCGTCTTTATTTTTGTACTATTAAAGTCCTTATATATGCATGATATTAGTTAGACAATGATGATATTTAAAGTTTTCTTATTGATATATCAATTTTGTCCTTTTTATACTATTTTACTTCATATTGTTTTTTAATTTGTATATCAATACAACCACAAGGACTGATGCTGAGGTAAGTTGTCATATACGTACTTATACTCGTCAATCAATTAGACATTATTTTGAAAAAAAATAAAAAATAAAGGTATATATAATAATTTATTAATTGCTTAATATTGATTTTATTTTAATATCATAGTACTAAATATAATATGTCTACAAGTAAAATAAGTGATGTAAACTATTGATGGTCCTGAGTACAACAATTGGTTTTTCAATCTCCAGTCTCTAGTCTCTCACAGTCCTAGACTCCCAAAGTCCCAATCCAAAGCATTATTCCATGATTTTATCTTGAAGTTTAGTAAATTGTACCATTTAAAAAATCTCAATAACCAATTTTGTAAATTATGTCATCAATTAATAAATTTTGTTCTTATCATCAATTAATTGAATTGGCCACTTTAATTATAACAAGTTTTTCATTTCCTATAATCTTATCTTCCTTCATTAATAAATTTGGTTTCATCTTATTCATTTTATCAATATATGTATGTTTTATATATTCATTCATTGTAAAATATCAATTTTTATTAATCAATTAAAATTTGTAACTTCAATTATTAAATTGATTACTTTAACTATATTCGTAACTTTAATTAATTGAATTTATTATTGTAATTCTATTTTTTCATTTTCTATAATCCTATCCTCCTACATTAATAAATTTGGTTTCATTTTATCAATATATGTATGTTTTATATATTCATTTAATATAAAATCTCAAATTTTATTGATCAATTGAAATTTATAACTTCATTTAATTGAATTAATCACTTTAATTTTAATCTCTTTTTTTCATTTCTCATAATAATATCCTCCTTTATCACTATATATATGTTTTATATATTCATCCATTATAAAATCTCAATTTTTATTAATCAATTGAAATTTATAACTTCATTTAATTGAATTGATCACTTTGATTATAGTATCTTTTTTCTTTTCCAATAATTTTATCCTCCTTCATTAATGAATTTGGTTTTTCTTATTTATTTTATCAATATATGCACATTTTATATATCCATTTACTATAAAATCTTAATTTTTATTAATCAATTAAAATTCGTAACTTTAATTAATTAAATTTCTCTTTATTTTTAATTAAATAAATTTATATTAAAAATTTCCAAAAATTTTAAAAATAGAACCAAAAAAAAGGTCAAGCCAACATCAACCTAATTGGACTCGAGCCTTAGGCACAACTTATGTGGCCTGATCGGGGCCTTGGGCATTAGAGGCCCCATTGGGCCAAGCTTCAAGCATGTATCCTAAGGGCCAATCGAGCCTTAGGCTAGACTCATGTCCTAATTCTTTTAGCTGGGCCAAGCTCGAGCCAAATAAGACTTAAGCCCTGCCTGCCTTACAATCATTCCTAAATGTTTATCTCAAGTCAAAGTTACATAATTCGATTGTGATTATGTTTAAAAAAGAAATATAAGGTGGATAGAAAGATAGTCCTATAATTTAATCCTGAATTTCAATGAGCACCTTGATGGCAGGCTTGGAGTATATTCTTTGCCTAAAGGCTAGAGTACTAGATTGGTCGAGGAAGCTTATCAATGGTGTCAAACTTGAAGTCAACCAATGACTATCATTGGTGGAGGTGATTTTCATCTTGTATGTATAAAAAATCCATTTTTATATTTCCTATTTAAATTTCAAACTTATACAATGTAGGATTGATATTTTTTAATTCTTATAATTTAGCAAATTATATCAAACCATGTCCGAAATTGACATTATGTACATATAAAAAGTAGAATATTCTTATGATAATTATTGATAAAAAATATTAATGGGGGAAATATATATTAAATGTCATGCTTCCTCTAGCTGTACTAATATCAAACGTTTAAAAATCTGTCCATTCAAAACTTAATGTCCCTATTCCCTTCAAATGGTTATTAAGGATATAAGCATTGCAAATTTAACACTTACATATATGTATTTGTATATAAGTATACAGAGATACTCACACACACTTAAGACTAATGATAATCCATTTTCTAGAGGGAGCTCCCTAAAAATGCTGCAATTTGAGTTCTAGTATTAGTTTATGTGTTTAGTTGGTACTCTCTTATGGTAAAATTGTTTTTGATTCACATATTGGAGAAAACAAAGCAAAGTCAATGGTCATTAAGTTAAAGAGAGAGAGAGAGATAGTGATTAGGAGTAAGTCCTCGATCCCTTTAGAACTTAAGATGACTAAAATTATCCTAGAACATCCTTTTAGACTGGAGGTGTCCTTTACTTAAATTCATACGTGTTTGGTGACTTGGTCACAGCTACAAGAACTGATGTCCATTTTTTTTATGTGAACTGATGTCCATTTTTGTTTATTAAATTGATGCAGGTACTTGAGAGATTATGTTCTATTAAAAAGTTGCAATGTCAACAAGTCCAATACCAAGACCACTAAAACTAAAGGTTTGAGACTAAAGTTTCCCCCCAAAATCCTATATCACGATCACCAACCTTCACCGCAAACCCCCACCAACCACAACATGTACCCCATCTAAGGCTGCTTCGACAATTTCTTGCTGCATAGGAGATAAAAGATTTGCAATAGATTTTTGAGACTCAAGATCTAATCGTAACAAGTGCAAATTTAGTCTTGTTAAACAAAAACTTGAAAATTAATTATTTTATTATTCAAATATAAATTATGTTTGTAACAAATTTAAATTATGACACTATGGATTGCATTAGTTGCAGGATTTGGAAAACCTTAAGACTAAAATATGGTCATTTACTATCATATTTGATACATATAAGAAGTGCCTAAAGTATACAATGCAAAAGTATCTATACAATGCAAAAGTATCTACAACAAATGTCAAAAAATGATAAGTGAGCTAAAGGTTGTTGGTCACAAATTGTCCCATGAGTAATAAGTGCAAGCTATAATATGCTCTTTACCTCAAATTTGGGAGAATACAAAGATGCATCTGACTTATAATGAGAGCATCAAGATTATAGATGATGCTACAAGGCATCTCAAATAAGAAGAAGAGCGTTTAGAAGCCTCAAAGACGTCTTCTACAGCATATGTAGTTGGCCCTAGCTTACATAGAGCTTTAGACAAAAAATCACTACAAGGAAAATGTTAAATAGCGACGGAACTATACCAACGGAATGTCAATCGTATGTGAATTGCGACGGGACTCCCTAATCCGTCGGTGAAAGAAAGAAAATTTATGACGGTTAAGAAATCCGTTGCCAACGTTGGAGGGAAAATTTTGCGGTGACTTATAGCGACGAAAATATGCCGATGAATACAGTCCCTTTTGTAAATAAGGACGGACTTTAAATTTCGGTCGGCAAACTTGTCGGCTAGAAATGGTTCACCGACGGAAATAAGCCGTCGGTATATTGCAAAACGTCGTCAGGAAACTAGGTTAGGAAGCTTAATGCTGCGACGGAGTTTTTTAATTATACCGACGGATAATTCCATCGCCAAAATTAAATTAAATCCTCTGCGGTCGTCCCTCCTCTCTCCTCTCCCCGACTCTGCTCTTCTCTTTCTCTCCTCTCCTCCGGCGAAGCTCGTCCTTCGTGTACGTCCGACCAGCTGCTGCGTCTCCGGTGACCACAACGTTCGTCTTCTCCGGCGACCACAACGTCCGTCTCTCCTCTGGTGGATCCGAAGGTAAGGCATGGGTTGCATTTTTTTTATGTGTTTTTGGACTGATTTAATGCATTTCATTTGTTTATTTAGGTTTGATTGGTCTTGTGTGAATGTTTTGCATGTTCATAATGGAAAGAATTAAAGGATTTGTGTGTAGATAGGGTTGAGATGGTTTTGGCCTCAAGGTGTTCGATGGAATGCATTAGGAGTTGTAGAACTAAACTAGAGCCAATGTGTCCTAAGATAGGTACCAAATACAGATTTGAAGAGTTACATTGTTATTATTTGAACAAGGCTATTTTCTTTTATAACGTTTATGCTTATAATTAGAGGCTTTCTTGT
>JANSVB020155283.1:0-14181 GCA_025504935.2 Erythroxylum haughtii
TTTCATCACTTTCATAGATGACTATACTCGGTATGGTCATGTCTATTTGATTTCTCATAAATCGGAGGCATTCGATTGCTTCATAAAATACATGAACTTAGTTGAGAATCAATTAGATAAGAAAATAAAAGCTTTACGAACTGATTGAGGACAAGAATACTTGTCAGAAAAGTTCAAAGCTTTATGTGATGAGAAAGGAATAGAAAGACAATTAACAATTCCAAGGACCCCACAACAAAATGGTGTCGCTGAAAGACGAAATAGGACACTATTAGAAATGATTAGGTCCATGATGGCCCAAGCAAATTTACCTATCACCTTTTGGGGTGATGCATTGCTAACAGCCACCTATGTACTTAATCGTGTGCCCACAAAATCAGTTACTAGCACACCATATGAGTTATGGACTGGTAGGAGACCTGATATGTCAAGTCTCAGACCTTGGGGGTGTGCAGCATATGTTCACGATCTCTCTCATAAACATGGGAAATTAGGCCCAAGAGGGAGGAAAAGTATTTTTATTAGATACTCGGAACACTCCAAAGGATATGTGTTCATTAGTGAACAAAGTAATGGAGGTGTAACTGAATTTGAATCACGAGATGTAACATTCTTAGAGAATGATTTTCTAAAGCAAGGCGAAATAGGTAAAGACCTATTATTATATGAGTCGCCTGATCAGAAGGATTCTATTATGAAGAATCAAGATAGGGAACTTCAACCAAGTGGGAGCAATTTCACAGAAAGGTTCTCTATAATGACTGATCCGAGTGGGAGCAATCAAATCAATCACGAATTTGTTTATGATGAACCTTGGATAAGATGAAGTAATCGAGGGATAATTCCCCAACATCATTTTGAGATTGAAGGAGAAATTCATATGACTGTTCCGCAAGAGGAAGAAAAGCCAAGGAATGTAAATGAGGCTCTTACTGGCCTTGATAAAGAATAATGGATGAAATCAATGACAAAAGAAATGGCTTCTTTAAGCTCAAATCAAGTATAGGACTTGGTTGACCTCCCAGAAGGGTATAAAGCAATTGGGAACAAGTGGGTTCTCAAAATTAAGCGAAAAGTTGATGGCAATATTGAAAGATATAAGGCACGTCTTGTAGAAAAAGGATACATACAACAGGAGGGAATTGATTACGAGGAAATTTTTTCACCTGTTGTGAAGTTTGCTTCAATCTGTCTTATTCTGGCTATAGTAGCTAGTATGGATCTTGAATTACATCAAATAGATGTAAAAACTACTTTTCTCAATGGAGAATTAGATGAAGAAATCTATATATGGAACAAACTGTAGGTTTCATTAAGGCAGGTCAAGAAAATAAAGTATGTCAATTATTAAAATCAATTTATGGCCTGAAGTAGTCTTCAAGACAATGGTATATTCTTTTTCAAAACGTAATAATTTCATATGATTTTCAAATGATCGATGAAGACCATTGTGTGTATGTTAAGAGATCTAAAGATAAATTTGCGATTTTATCTTTATATGCGGATGATATATTGATTGCTTGTAATGGCTGTGTGTTTCTTATGGAAATCAAAGAATGGTTATCATCTGAATTTGAAATGAAAGACATGGATGAAGCGACATACATTCTTGGAGTCAAGATTTCAAGAGATTGTTCGAAGAGATCGTTATCGCTTTCACGAGCGATGTACATTCAAAGAATTCTTGAACGATTTCGTATGCAAGATTGCAAACCAATTGATAATCCTATTGCTAAAAATAACACCACAAAAAGGGAACAAATGAAGAATGTTCCCTACTCTAGTGCAGTTGGAAGTCTAATGTACACAATGATGTGTATACGACCAGATATTTGTTATGCTGTTGGTATGATTGCCAAGCACATTGGAAAGAAGTAAAGAGAATATTGAGGTATCTAAAGGGAACCGTGGACTATGCATTATGTTATCAAGGCAATGATTTATGCATACAAGGGTATACAGATGCAAACTGGGGAGGAGATTTAGATGAAAGAAAATCTACCTCAGGATATGTATTCGTACTAAACCCTGGAGCAATAATATGGAAAACTAAAAAACAATCTTACGTTGCATTATCCACAATGGAAGCTAAATTTATAGCATTCTCAACTACAGTACAAGAGGTTATGTGGCTTCATCGATTTTTTGTGCATTTGGGAGTCACTAAAAGGGAAATTAATCCAATGACCATCAATTATGATAGTCAAGCTGCAATCGCTTATACTAAAGACCCCAAATTTCATTGTAGGACAAAACACATAGATACTAAATATAATTATGTGAAAGATATAGATGCACTAGGAGAAGTGAACATGAGATATATATCTACGCGAGTTATGATAGCAGACCTAATAATAAAGCCAATTTCTAGAGATGTATACATTGGGCATGTAAAGTCACTAGGACTACGTAGATGTTGAAATGTACCGATAAAACGTTTCTCTATATATGTTCACTCAATCTAATGTCATATGTTTGGATATAATGTATGATGAAGATTATACATTGTGTATCATTTAATTCATGAATATATGTGTTTGTGTATAAATATATTTTGGGATGAATCATAAGTATATGAGACAAATTATAGATTGGCCCTCTCACACGGGAAATCACCTCTAGTGTTTATGCTCGCTAGAGATGAGGCATGTTTAAAGTTTATTATCTAGGTGATAATAGAGAGCGAGAAACTTAAACCATAAATGCTGCAAAGAAATTGGTTAAACGTGATTTGTTAATCACTATATCTGTCTTATATTGCCAGATGTGAGTTCTGAATAGGTTTTTTGAGTCGATAAGTGAACTCAAGTTAAAATTTGAGTATGTTTGAACTATCATTTGTACGGTATTTCTTGAATGAAAGATGTTCAAGTTAAACGAAGTGGGTAAATACTGTAGCACATGAATCATACCATGTGTGCACAACTGACCACAAAAGGGATTAATGTAAGACGCAAGATCTCATCTTACATTGTGTAAGACCCTTAAGGTTAAGAAGAACCTCATAATATACCATTATGACTCTTGTTTCATTCTTGAGAATTGAATTTAAGGTTTGCTACTTTAGGTTATTGAAAAACGATCATGTAAGATGCGATCCTATAGAATAATTCTAGGAAAGTAAATTAAATTTAATTCAAAAGATAATTGAGAACAGAGGAAGGTCATTTATTTATTTATTTATTTTTATCATTGGCTCACATGAAAAGTATTCATTGATGGCCATCATCTCTTTAGTAGAGAACTTGAATACAGTTATGACATATGAAACTAACAGAGATCAAAGAAAAGTGCAAATGTGAGTTATGATATAGGGTATAGCATAAAATGTCTACTCAAGGACACATAAGTCCCAGGATCAATTTGCTAATTGAGATGTCTTATACTCCTAACAGATATATGGCACTGTGCTCTCATCGTATGCTGGTCACACTGGTTATTGAACAAGTATGAGCATTGCAAAGTTTGTTTTAAGATTAAACCCATCATGTGTGAGTGGGAGATATGAGTCAATTTTACACCCATGAAGGGTATAATAGTCCTTAGACTCTTGGAATAACTAAAAAGAGTAGTTATCTGAAGAAGGCAACGTTATATATATACATCTGTGTTGGACGGTTGCTTCTTCTTATGTGCGTTAAGTTTCTAAATTTCTTCTCTGCGAAAAGTTTCTAAGTTTTTTTTTAATCTTCAGAAAAAAAAAAACATCCAAAATACAATAACAAAAAAAAAACAACTCTTCTGACTTCGGAAAAAAAAATAAAAAACTTAAAGAGAAGAAACAAAAAATGAAAAACATTGTTGTCTTTATTTTGTTTTAAAGATCATGTAATTTTTCCACTATCAACAAATATCTTCCTAACACTTGTGAAAGAAGAAACAAAATAAAAAACCAACTTGGTTTGGATTATAAGAAACAGAATGAGGAAAAACATAAACGAAAAACAGATATATGATATAGCAAGACATATCATATGACAAAACACATATTTCTCCATACATCAAGCATCAAAAATTAACCTGCTCTTTGCTTCTTCTTCTGAAATCAACAGAAAACAAAAAAAGAGGACACAAATAATAAACGAAGTTTTTCTGCAATTAAAGTGGTGAACAATTCTTTAATCGGTGGAATCATAACACGAATTCAAGTATGTAATTCTTTGTTTTATATGCATATGAATGATCCTGTTTGACATAATCTTTGTGATTATGTTTTATCATGTTGTTTCTGTTTATTTCTAACAGGTTAATCGTCACTAATCAATTATATATGATCTATAGTTAATAGGGAACCTAAATCAACGATTTCTGAAATAACAAGGATAAAGGCAATTCTATAAAGGTTTTAATAAAATAATAATATAAATAAGTTGTCTATGACATCCATCATATAACTTTATATGATTATAAAATCTTAAAACTAGAGCCTTAAAAGGAAATAGCAACTTGAAATAATATAACTCTAACTAATTAAAACATGAGTCTGGAATTGATTGCAAATTGAATCTTGACACTAGTTTACTTTTGAAACTTTAGTTTGCAAAATCCTAAAAAAGATTGACGTTGATTTACTTATTTGTTTGGTGTTGATTACATTTTATAACTGCAATCTCTAGCTTCTTTTTGGTATTTGGCTTGAACATCTCATAAGTTGCATAAACCCATATTTATGCCTTCACTGGGTAGAAACCTATATCGCTTAAGTCCTTGCTTAATCCCCATTATATTATTTAGTTTGTAAAAAAAAACCTTTAGTAAATAGTTAAATTATGAGTATAAGTGAAATTTTAAAGGAACGCATGTGGGAGTGCTTCCATTAATTCTCTATTGTAGGTCCATTATGAATCAAAAATAAATAAAAGTTCATCAAAATACAATAAGGTAAATAAAGAGGAAACATTGGTGATAAACATGAAGTATATCATGAACGTGATGCAAGGTCAATATAAACACCTCATTAGTCAATTTGGTAAAGTAAGGGATAGGTTGGAGAAGCATCAATTTACCATATCTAGTCTATAATAGAACTCCTTAATTCCTATAAGGATGGATGATTTTGAGGCTTATAATGATTTCAATTATGCTGGCAACTACTTAGAAGTGTTAATCTTAAGGGGATGTAGAGAAGTGAGAGGTGGAAGAGGTAGTAGAATAGGAAGATAAGGAAGGAACATATTTATGATGGGTTATGAAAGAGGGTATAAAGAAAGGGTGGGCAATAATATACGTATTATTAAGAAGACATTATCATCTTTTATAGGAAAGATAAGCCCAAATGCCTACTTGAAGTAGGAGAAATATGGTGAGTTAGTTTTTGATTGTTATAAGAAAAAGGTTAAATTGGTAGTTGCAAAGTTTAGTGACTATGTTATGAAGGAAAGTAGGGATACAACACTAGCTCATTTCATTTATAGACTAAATTTGGACATTCTCAATGTTGTATAGTTACATCATTACACAGAGTCAGAGGATGTCATTCACATGGTCACAAAGGTATAAAGATAACTCTAAAAGAGGCCTATTAATTATTTTGATATCTTTACTACGGGTTCTTTACCATGGAGCAAATCATTGATTTGACAAATTTCTAAAGACAAAAATGAAATAACCAAACTAAAAGTACAAGCACCAAGTAGAGAGAAAAATAAGACCAATTTCACTAAAACAATTAGGAATATAGTTATCAAATGCTTCAAGTATTTAGAAGAGAGCATATAACTTTTCAATGTCTTAAAAAGGAGCTGATAATGTTAAAGGGAGATGGAAAATATATGTTTAAAAGTGAAGAGGAGGCGATTAAGGATAAGGCTAGTTTAGAGGATGTTAGTGATGATGAGTGTATTGAGAGGTTTGTTGTAAAAGGAAGAATGTTAATAACTAAAAAGGAATTAGTAAACATATATAAGATGATAATGTGAATGACCAACAAAAAAACCTCTTCTATACTAGATACACTATCGATGATCGAGTGTATAATAAAATTATACATAGAGAGAAATGTGTTAATATAGCCAGAGTAAAGTTGAAAAAGAAAGGGATGTCAACTATGAAACACCCTAAACCATACAAATTACAGTTGTTAAATAAGGGTAGGAAGGTTAGGGTAATAAAATAGATGTTGATTTCTTTCTTAATTAGGAATTACAAAGATGAGGCATTTTGTGATTTAATTCTTATGCAAGCGGGATACATTCTTTTAAGTGTTTTTGACATTGATAGGAGAGCTATGTATGATGAGTATAGAAATAGATATTCTTTTTTCATGACTGAAAAAACAATCAATATTTATTGTATTGTAACCAAAGCAGGTTTATGAAGATTAATGTAAGATTTATCAAAGTGACAGAAAAAGATTGAGGGGAAAGAAATGAGAGAAAATACCAAAGGAAACTTTAAAAGCTTTGGGTAAAACAAAAATAAGAGAAAGTTTTGAGCTTAGTAGTAAGGGTGGAGGATGTGAGAGATGCATTATTGGCATATATTTTTTTTATTTTCAAAGAGTCTTTCTTTTCTTATGATGTTGATGCTAATGTATTTTTTCTAATGGTGTCATGTAAATTTTACAGGAATTTAGGGATCTCTTTCAAGAGCATATTTCTAGTGATTACTCCCTATAAAAGATATTGAGTACCAAATAAACTTTATTTCAAAAGCTCAAATTCCAAATTGACCAACATATCAAACAAATTTGAATGAGACAAAAGTGATATAAAAGCAAGTAAAGAAATTCTTGTAGAAGGGCTATATGAGAGAGAGCTTATGCTCATATGTTGTTCCTATTTTGATAGAATTAAAGACGGGTGTAATATGAAGAATGTGTTTAGATTATTATATAACCAAGAAAATCACTATAAAGTATAGACACCCTATCCTTAGTTTAGATGATATGCTTTATAAGCTTTTTGGTGCATATTTACTCTTTAAGATTGATTTAAAATATAGGTACTATTAAATTAGGATTAGAGAAGGAGATGAATGGAAAAATACTTTTTAAATTAAACATGGATTTTATGGGTAGTTATTGTTTGATTAATGTACCTAACACCTTCATAAGGTTAATGAACCATATTTTTCATAAGTTTTTCAACACGTTTTAGTTAAATAGTTTAATAATAGTCTTGTCTATAATAAGACCTTGGATGAACATGCTAAGTATTTAGGAAAGATTTTGCATGTGCTTAGGTAAGAAAAGTTCTTTGCAAATTTAAAGAAATATATTGTTTTCTACTAACCATGTTATATTTCTTAGTTATGTGGTAAGTGCAAAAGGAATAAATATAAATGAGGAGAAAGTGAAAGCTCTTAAAGAATAGCCAAAACCTAAAAAAATAAATGATGTTAGGAATTTCCATAGGTTGGTTAGTTTCCATAGGAAATTTGTAAAAAAATTTAGCATAATTGTTGCACTTTTGCATGTAGGATTTAAGTTGGGTGAAGATCAAAAGAAAGCCTTTAACTTATTGAAAGAGAAGTTAAGTTTGACTCCTTTGTTAGCTTCCTTAACTTTGTCACTTCTAATTTCCAAAAAAAAAAACTATGTCAATACCTTTGGGAATAAATATGATGATTAATGTATATAAATTGGGATTATTTTGATGTAAGAAAGAAAACTAATAGCATACTTTAGCAAAAAAACTTATTAGGGTAGCTTTGAATTGTTCAATTTATGATAAGGAGATAAATGCATTGACGAGGGCCTTAGATATTTGGAAACACACTTATGACCTAAGAAATTTGTGATATATACATTTAAATATGTTTAAGGTTAAAATAAGTTGAGTAAGAGACACTCCAAGTGGGTGGAGTTCATTGAGACTTTTCCATATGTGGTGAAGTATAAGCAAGGTCAGGAAAATGTGGTAGTTGATACCTTATCTAAGAGACATAATTGGTTAAGTACTTTATATTGATGTTAATATGTTTAAAGTATGCAAGGATTCTGTATTTAGATTGTTTTATAGGCATAGAGGGTATATATTTAGAGATAACTGAATATATATGCCTCATAGCTCCTTAAGAGACTTGATTATGAGAAAGTTATATAAGAAAGACTTAATAGGAAACTTTGTAGTTTAAAAGAGTCTAGAAAATTTAAAAGAGAATTTCTTTTGGTCACATATGAGGAGAGATATAAAGAGTGTGTGTGAGAGATGTGTTATTTATAGGTAGGTCAAATATAGAGTATAATCTTATAGCTTATATACACCTTTACGTATACTTAGTGAGTCGTAGGTAGATCTTTTGATAGATTTTGATTTAAGGATACCAAAGTCTAGAAGTGGTAAAGATTAAGCATTTATAGTGGTTGATAGATTGTCTAAAATGTCACATTTCATTGCATGTCTTAAAACTAATGTTGCAATCTACATTGAATTATTTTTCAAGGAGATTATTAGATTACATGGAGTTTATAAACTATTGTGTTAGATAAGGATGATAAGTTTTTGAGTTACTTTTAGAAGACTTTACGGTGGAAACTAAATTATTATTTTTACAACTTTTCATTTATAAATCAATGGTCAAGTCGAGGTGGTTCATAATACTCTAGCGTATTTGTTACATACTATTATTGGTAGGAATTTTGGGACTTGGGAGGAGTCTTTATCTTTTATTGAATTTGTTTATAATAGAACTATCTATAGCACTACGAATGTGACTCTATTTAAGATTGTTTATAGATTTAATTCATTATCTTCTGTAGGTCTTCTGCATATTCCTTTTGATGAAATAGACAACTTAGATGATAAAAAAGAAAGGTGAATTAATGAAGAAGCTTTGTAAGAGGGCAAGGTTGAACATTAAGAAGAAGACCCAACAATAAATTAAGCGAGCTAACTGGTGGAGGAAAGAAGTGATATATAAATCCAGAAATTCCTAGGTAAGAGAGGTTTCCAAAAAGTAGAAATCTAAGTTGTAGTCAAGAGGAGATAAATCGTTTCAAGTTTTCTAAAATGCTAACAAAATCAATTTTCCAAGTAGTAAGTATGGTGTTTATATTACCTTCAATATTGTTGATTTATTTCCTTTTGATTTTGAAAGTGAAGATATTGATTTAAAGATAAATCTTTTCAAGGAGGGGAATTGATGGGAATTAGGCTTCTTGAGGAGGAAAAATGATGGAAATCAAACATCTACTATTTAAATATTGAAAGTTACTATAGATCTATTAAAGAATATTAAAGGACCATTGATATAGAGCAAATAAGGCCAAAAAAGCCCTTAACAACTTAATGTTGGATCTCTCTACGAGGAGTGAAGCTTTTCTACTTCATGAGGAAGAAGTTAGACCTATAATATTGATTTAAGTAAAGGAATAAGTTAATGAATGTGGCTATAACACGTAATTAGTGTCAAACTTTTGAAGGTTATGAAACATACTATAATCGATGCCAGAGTCATACGAGTGTCAAGCACTAATCTTACATTGGTTTTGTAGATGGGAGAAATGGAAACAAATTAATACTAAGTTAAGCTTATAATTGATGTTAGACTCATCACAGTATTCATGTATAGAATTGTATAACAAAATCATTGTCTACTTTAGAAGTTAAACTGACTAGATTTGTGTTTTTATTAGCTTTAAAATTTTGAATTTTTGTTTAGACAGAGAACTTATGCCTTTGTTTAATCAAATTACCTTGGAAAAGGTTCTCTTCATCCTTGTTCTTATTGAAGTTCTTGTTTTAGAGTTTTGATAACTAACGATCTTATTTAACTTACTAGTGACAATCAATTATAGAATCTTATCACTCTCATTCTTCCTTACTACGAGTGTGGCAACTCATATCCTTCTTTTGCATTTTTATTTGTATTTCTTAAAATTCAGGATATAACAGTTCTTAGTCATAACACACTAATATTAGATCTTAATAATCCTATTAATGAGGGTTATAACACAAACTCTCAAGCTAATTTTTTTTTTTTAAGCTTTAGTGTCTCTTTATAATGATCTTTATTTAGGATGATGTGATTAATATACATTATACGAATTGCCTTTTTTTAAAGATGATGAGTGTTTCATAAACATAATATGGTTTATTTGGCATTGTTGATACCTTAAATTCTTGACTACTCTAATGTACTTATCAAACTATAGTTTAGATGGTTATTTAAGTCCATATAAAGACATCTTGGGTTTGTAAACTTTGTTACTAGTGATAGAATTGTTAAAGTCATAAGGCATTTCCATGTAAACTTCTTTTTTTTAAGTCTCTATTAAGGAATATGTTAGTTCCTAATGTCATCCAAAAATGGCGTGAATTAAGTGTTTATAAAACTGAACACATTTTCCAACCAATAAACTCAATTTAATAACAATATATATGTATATATATATATATATATATATATATAGGGATTGTTTAACATAAATCAATCAAACAATTGAAAAATGATTTAAAGGGGATAAGGAAGAGAGAATTTAAATTGATTTATAATGGTTTGATAAATAACCATTTCGTATGTCTACTTAGTAAAGAGGAACCTTTTTAAAATCTTTCTCCAAGGTTAAAAGGAACCTTACAGTCACTTTGAACACACCCAAATATAATGAACAAGAACTCCAATGGAAGATTACAACTCACATCAGCTCACTTTATCATTATGATAATATCAAAAAGATTCATTTACACAAATACAACACAATGATGCTCAAATAATTGAAAAATACCTAGCAACATGTATAAAGGACATCTAAATAATTCTTGATACTAAAACTAATGAAAGAACATATGTGTATAGGGTTTTAAGACCTTTAACAACCACCAGAGCCAAAAATTAGCCCTTATATTGACTATTTACAAAATATTGATTGACTAGGATCTAGGATAACATATTAGTTGATTAGTGTCCATTGAATGCACATATTCACTAGTTGTTCAACCACTAGAGAAACTGGTTAACCGATAGGAATATTATTCAATCAATACATCCACCAATATTACAAAAACTTTTGGTACATCAACTTTAATAACTTTAATCTATATCGATCAACTACAAACATATATAAGTCAACTGTACCATTAAAAAATATTATTTTAACAACTTCAAATGCTTTAACCCAATTTGTTTAATGAAATTACGATATAAACACTTTCGAAAATGTTCCTTAAAGAGTGTTTAAAACATCAAGAGGTTTGTCTATTAAAACCAAAAGTTTCAATGTCTTTGATATTCCATGTTCTTCTTTTGTTCTTGACTTGGTCTTCATTTTTAAGATGCAAAGTTCATCTTTTCTTTTTTCAACTATATGAACTATCTTCTTGAGATTATGGTATTTTCTCATATTCTTTCTTATCAAAATAATAAATCCATTAGGAGTACTTATATTTTGTTATCATTAAAACATCTATTCTAACCTCCTTTAGTTCAACAGAATGCACTGTTCATATTAGGTTAATATAATTTTTAAAAGCAAGTGATAGAAGTATTTAAAGAATATTAAGTTTATCTGTAGGGAAAATGTCTTCTAGTAATCAATTCTATAAGGTTGAGTGAATCCGTTATCGAAGAATTGTCCTTTAAATTTGTTCACAGAACCACTAGTATTGTGTTTGAATATAAAAAATCCATTTACAACCAACTAGTCTTTTCCTATTAGTAATACAAAAATCTTCCAAATTTGATTCTTTCTAAAAGTATGAATTTCTTCCAAAATAGTCTTCTTCCACTTTGTTTATAATCATGTGTCAAGTCTTGCTCTTTTCCTCCTTATGTCTAATTTTGCGTATAATAAATACAAATTTGAGATAAAGGTGTTTTGAGTCTTATTTATGGATAAAGTTTTAGTTAAGTGATAGGTGTAGTTTATACTATATTTTGACAGGTGATTTAGTGTGTTTTTAGGTATCGATTATATGATTATTGCATATATAGGCTTAGAATTATGTTATTGTGAGTGTTTATTTATATTCTAAGTGTTTGTGTGATTTAGAGCATGTTTTCTTTCTTATTTATATGTTTCTTGAGGTGTTTGATGTGTTTTGTTAATGTTAGAAATTATATAGGTGAAGAACAAGAGATTTGGATGTGCATAGAGTTGCACAGGCTAGGTCACGATCATGACATCATGACATGGGAGTCGTGATCATGACTACACGTGCATGATCATGATAAAGAACAAATTATAAAGGCTTCCCAGGCACGATTTTTTTTCCTATTTGTTTTAGGGTTTGGGTGCATTTTTTGGAGCTGATCAAAGGGTAAAAATCCTAGTTACACCCCTCAGACCCTTTAGTACTATTGCCTTATGAAGCTTAAAAAATAGAGCCGCCATCTTATGGAAGTGGATCAAACAAGGAAGATCAAAAAGAATGTCCAAAATTCCAACTTTCTAGATCAAGCTCCAAACTGAGTTTTTCTTTCTTTCCTTTTTTTTTATTTTCATCAAACTTTATATGTCTACTAAATTCTTATATGTTTATTACATTCACGATGTTCTAATTTCCATATTTGGGTTTATTTTGAATTTATTTTGTGAACTTGATTATTATTGAATCAATACAAAATTTTGGTGCTGTGATAATTATGTATTTCATATTTTGACAATAAATCGAGAGAGTGAGTCAAAAGTAATCTAATTAAATTCTGAAACAAGACTTAGTAGTTTAATAAGTCATGTGATTATCAAATCAACCATCATTCGAATAGTAATCTTGTGTGAGAACTTGATTATCCAATAAATAACGTCAGATGTAGTTGAAAACATTAGGACAGTTTTATGAATCGAGAGGTTGCAAAAATCTGAAATTTTCGTATTTAATTAGGGTTAATTGATTAGTTCTTAAGAGAGAATAATCAATCTTGTAGGAAATCTAGGATCAACACATAATTGGTTCAATAATAGTTAAGGGAGCAAAATAATAAAAGAATAAATCCTTAGCATTCATCCTTGATCAACCTTACATTAAATTAGCAACTCACTTATTATTTGTTAATTGCTTGATTTTATTTAATTGCTTTGATTTCTGTTATTATTTTTCACTCATATCATATTTTATTATCTTATACAAAGTTAGGTTCAATTCTTTTTAGCGTGTTCCTCATGGGATCAATACCTTTCGATACTACAACTTACGATTCTTCTATTTGTTGGTATTGAGAGTTTTATTATATATAAAACTTACTCAACATTGAGTAGCAAATTTTAATTTTGACTTTGATTTTAATAAAATGGCTCATAAAAGAAATTAATCTCAAGATATAAGACAAGAACATTAATTATGATATAACTTTGAGTTAGTTTTTAAGGAATAAGGTTTTAATGCTTAAATTTGATGTTTGCACATGAGGTTCTCCCTTAAATATTGGGTTTATAGTAAAGTTAATGCTAAAAAAAAGTGATATCTATGAAGTTCCAAAACTTTCAAGTCATAAGACAATAATGTTAGACATGAAAAAGAAACAATATACATGTCTATTACGATAAAAACAAAATTGTAAAATTTCGATCTCATACCTCCTGCCATTGATGTTGAGAGATTCAAATGGGTATGGGATCTTCTAAGCTTTTAACAAATGTAATCAGATGGTGTATGCAAAAAAAAATGCCAAGTTTAGGGACCCAATACCCTTTCACAAATGTTATATTCCTTATTGCCTTCCATCAAAACAACAGAAAGAGATGACAATTCACAATGGAAGGTCATAAGGTTTCAAAATGAATAGAGATGACCTATCATAAGGAAACTATTGGGTAACCAATGGATAACAGTCTCCCACTTAGGTCGTAGATGTAATCTAAAAGTCATGAAACCTCTACTTAATTAAAGAAACCAAATGCACGAATCATGACAATAAGTCCTCTATCATGATGCATCCTATTTCTTATTCCACTTTAACTGAATGAATAAGCCTTTATGTTTATTCTAGATCCATAATAGTTGTGATTCTCAAAATAAAAAATGGGTACACCAAAATGAGAAAACAACAAAATTAATAAGAGTTTCGTGAAAATACATAAAATGAATCACATAATGAAACTGAGCCCTATTCTAGCAATATGATCCTTAAGACTCTTTGATGACATGCCTTTTATTAAAGGATCAGAAACCATTAACTCACTGCTAATATGTTGAATGACCACTTTGTTCTCTTTGTCATGTTCCCTAATGGCTAAATACTTAATGTCGATGTGTTTACTTTGTCTACCACTCTTGTTGTTTTTGGCCAAGAAAACAGCAG
>JANSVB020156312.1:0-14169 GCA_025504935.2 Erythroxylum haughtii
CATATCGTTGGAAAGCTGAAAAGTTTATCTACAACCTTTATGAAAGCTTAAAAACAATTTCTTCCTCTATAAGGGTCAAAATTCTAAATCAATGTAGCTGTCCCGAAAGTTCCATCCTAAATAGCATCACAACTTCTAATGATCATATCTTCCAACTCCATTGTCCAAAAATTTCATACTTTATATCAATGGAAAGTTAGAAAGATAAACTTTCATGAGGACAATTTTATCAAAATCTATCTAGATCAACCCAGAAAATTCATAGAACGTTCCGATCAAAAATCCAACTCTCCACTACTATTCATTCCCAAAATTTTTAGATTTCAATTTTAAAAAAAAACTAACATTTCAAACCTTTATTTCTAGTTTTTCTACTCCATTTCAATCAACTTATTTACCATAAATTCATAATACTCTAAAATGTACAAGTTTAGTCAAAGAAATCATCAAAACCCAAAATTCATAATCAACCTATTCATGTTTTGTTACTTTTCTACATTTTCAACTTTCATGCTTAAACATGATTCTTCCTCTCAAATTTATTTGAAATCAATGTTCTCCATGAAGAAAAAAATTTATAATCCATAACTAATCATGAACACCAATGATAGAACATACACATATATTACGATTCTCCATCGCTTTGCTCACACAAATATTGTTTTCATTTTTCTGCTATCTTTCACCTTAATTTCTTCTATTTCAAATATCTCTTGTCCACCAGTACACCGTAGCAAATCATAAATCTATCCACATTTCTCATTCCCTACTTCACTCTTATCTATAAATTCTTAGTTCAATAAATTTTATTTATTTGTTCTTTACTCATGACCACTTGCCAAAATTTCTCCTTCACATAGTTCTAACTTCTATGAAACATTCGAGGGCCAACATAGACAAAAAATGTAAGTGAGGTGACTTTGGCCAACATAGAGTGCTATTGATACAATAGTATGTATGGTTATGTGTAAACATAGGTAGTGAACTTACTACTTTCTTTAATAAAAAAATAGTTTTTAAAATAAAAATGAACTACCATATGTATGGCCACTAATGGGTAACAATATTTTTCCCTATTAGAGTGTAATACTCACATTTTCATTGTTTTTCCCCTCTTAAGAAAAATATCAAAAGTTTATTAAGTTGACTACCCAACAACAATAATAGTGAGCATGATTTAGGTTTAGACAAGGTCAACCATAGTTATTTTTTCTCTTATATTTAGAACATTAAGTCTTTGGATGTCAGTGCAAACATATGAGACATTATTATGGTAGTGAACTTGTAAACTAAAACTATTATTATTTTTTTAATAATGATGATGGGAATATATTTAGATTACTATGATGAATGGATGAATGGATTACGCTTAATTTGACTTAAAATATCTTGTCAACTGAATGGTGGCTTAATGGATATAATGTATGAACATGCTAAGTCATATGCAATTGTAGGGTTAATTTAACACCCTAATTTTAGGTTAACACTACACAGTCCACCTCGGGTCTTATTAAGCTGGGGGAGTGACATTTAACCTCTTATAATTCCTCAAAGCATTTGCATTCATTGTCTTTTAGGTTCACGATCATTTGGGAGGGTAATTTTCTTGAATTTTGTGCCTCTGATCTACTAATTGCATTCTCCATCTATCCTATCTGATGTTCCAAACCTTAAGCATTATTAGTAAGGTATTTAACCATATCTTCTAGAACTGTACTAAAATTATAATCTTATCTCATTTATTTTTTAAAGGTTATAACTACTTACATTTTTAAAAGTTTGACTAATTATAAGTCATCAATTGATTCATTTTTGGATTCCTATAGTGAAAATAAGGATGTTACCTCCTTCCTACATTATACATGTTTGAATAGGGATCATAATTCCTTTGATTTTGGACCAAAAATCTACTTATCATATTATTTTGTTTAATAAATCGTCTTAAAGCATTAGGAATATATTCGTCAAATGTCCTATGACGAACAAATTCTTCAAGCCTTCACTATTTGTATATTACTTTTAATCTTTTAAAAAGTAAGAGTGTTTAGATTTAAAATATTTGTTCAAAGGAAGATATATTTACCCTATTGAAAAGCTTAGATATTTGGTATAGCCTTGTGCCAAATTGTAGAAAATTTTCTTCTATATTTGTAATCAAGTTCCTAGTGGCTTTTGGAGTTTTATCTACCAATACTCTTCTTCTTATAGTATTATTCATACTCTTATCCATGGGTAGAAGTTCCTTATAGAATTATTAAACAAGAAATTATTCACTAGTTTGATGATAAGATTTGGTACCATACAAGTTCTTGAAGTGGTACCAGTACTCATACAGAGATTCTCCATTATGCTTCCTTACACTAAACATTTTTTTTTCTTAATGGTGAATTCCTGTAATTCTAAAAAGTACCTCTTAAGAAATAGTCTCATTATCTCAATTTATATGATAATACTTTTGGAAGGTATGGAAGATCAATAATAAAACCAATCCTTCATTTCATCCTTTAACGAAAATGAAAAGTCTTTAAGCTTGATTGGTTCTTCCATCACCCTTGTGGATTTCATACTTGTATATAACATATAAAATTACAATAGGTGCTTAAGAGGATGTCCATTTGCTAGACCATAAAAATAAGGAGAAGGTGTATTAATCAGTAATTTAATTCAAAATTGGTATTAATCTTTAAAATAGGAAATGTGATGCAAATGGGTGTTGGCTCAAATTAAAGGTAGCAAGCATCTTCAAAGTGTACACTTCTTGTCCATTTTTTATTCTAAATTTCTATCAAATAAGGATTTATGATTTAAATTTATCTCTTGTGATCTATATTTAGCGTATTTCCTTAGCCTGTATAAAGTTCTTCCTATCTTTAGATTAAATTCCAAAAAATTTTAATTGGAACACTAAATAGTATATATACACAATTAAGAAAGAAAATAATATATAATGAATAAGAAAAGTAATTATAATTAAATATAAAACATAAACGTAGGTAGAAAAACTTCCCAACAATGGTGACAAATTTTGGTATGTTATCACCTGCTTTTGAAAATACTCTTGAAAACTTTTGTAGTAGCTTGAGAAAGGGTCGATCTGCTGAGAGCACTTAGACTAAAGTTATGCTTTATAAATAAGAACAAATAAGGTAGTTTTAATTTTGATGAAGCAAAATAAAATATATATGTAAGAAACAAATAAAATTAAAATATGAAGAAATCAACAGAAGACAAACCTTGTTTTAATCTATATACACCTTAGGAATTATGTACAATCATAGATAAAAGAATGAATTAATTAGTATTCTAAATATTCATTTTTGAACTATTTTCCTATCTCTCCTTAGTCATGGTTAATTAGAAAGGAAACAAGCCATTGAACCTTAACTACCAAACAATCTAAGTTAAGTGCATGGAGATTTAATCTAGTACTAACTTTAATAATTAGAAAGATCGGTGAAACATAAAGAAAAAGCCACGTGTTTGCATTTAATTTAAAATTTGTTCTTACTAACAACTAAGAATCATAGAACTAGCAATTCCTTAAACCTTAATTGTTTTTATATATTAGAGAGATTAAAAAAATTCCATATTTAATATTTAATATAACAATATATTGTAACAAATATTAAACAAGTATGCATTATAGCAAATAAGTGATGCAATCATGAAAGGAAACTCAAAAGAACAATTGATATTTAATATATAAATTGAACCATAAAAATTTATCAAATCTCACAATTCAATACATCTCAGGATATATGTTTCCATTGACCAAGTGTAGAATAATAGCGTGTAGATCCATGGATGAGAAAAAAGAGTAAAAAAGGGAAGAAAAGTAAAGATGAATCCTCTTTTAAACCTTAGGAAAAATTAGTATTCAAATCTAACTCAAACTTAAGGTTTTAGCTCTCTAAATCGGGGAAGCAACACAACTTCTAGAGTGAGCATCGCTTGAGACATAATTATGTCTCAATCCTCGTATCTTACTACTTTTTCTTAAGAGAGGCATAAGCTCTAACATGCTCATGTCCTAGACCATGTATCTTTCTATCAAAATTTTTGCACTAGTACCTATGCTGAGATAGGGTCACATCTCAAACAATATATCTTTTTGAAACTTTTTTTTACCACATGGCATCCCTTCTACCTATATAGTAGGACGTGTCTTTGTCTCTATCATCTTAGTATGAAATAAGCCCTATAACACTTGCATATTCCATAATGTGTACAATTGAAACCTCTCAAAACTCCAAACCTAATTCGTTTTGAATCTCGTTATAATCTTTTGATAGTATCCTGAGTCATCTCAATTGAAGTTTAAAAAGGAAAGTTATTTCCACTTCAAGTAACGTTGCCAAAACAATCCATAATTTCCCAAACATCTTTATTTCTCTGTTAAAACATCCTTTTGCATCCTTTATCAAAATTATAATTAGCGTATTTAGGAATAAACTAGCCATGAAGGACCAAAAATTAAGAGGGGAAAACTCGTCATTTTCCATTATTTTCATAATTAATTCTTATTTTTACATGTTTAAAGTATGCTTATATGTTAAATAAGTCTATTGTATTAAGTATAAAATATTTATCTTTTCTAAGGGTGATTTTGATAAGCATTTTTGAGAATTTATTTAGTTTAGAATAAATAAGAAATCTTCTAGTAAATTTTCATAATTGTCTAGTTTGAGATCACCATTAGTTTCTTCACCTGAATTTTGTTTTTTTTTTTATTTTAGAATATACTTGTTAGAGTAGACCTAAGATTTTTCATTATCTTCTTTTAGTTTTTATTAGGGCTTTTTAAGTCTTACTTGATCCTAATTATTTCTGAGTGAAGACTAAAAAGAGTGAATTGTATAATCTTGGATTCAATTTGAATGTTTATTAGGTTATGACAAGAATAAAAAGAAGAGGTTTATATGTTTTAAATAGGTTTCTCAAAAGATTTTTATAACTTAATAGGTTAATATTTGGTAATTGATAGTTGTAGGTTGCATGATGTTTTAATAGTCATTTTAATTGTTAATTAATTAATTTATGCATGTTTAGGTTTAGAATTGTGTTAGTTAGTTAGATATTTGCATTTTGAGTGTTATGTAGGTTAGAGCATGCTATTGAGCTTTAATTTTGTGTTTTTGAGGTTCCTTAATGTGTTTGTTAGTATTTGATATCATATATCGAAGAACAAAATTGGAGGAAGTGATCGTGGCCTGGGGGCCACAATCTTGATAGAGATCAATTCAGCAGGCCACGATTGTGTCCTAGGGGTCTATGGTCGTGGCCTGCGTGAGGACAGGTGTGAATCAACCTCCTGAATTTAAATTTTTTATAGGTTATTTCGAAATTTTTGGCTAAGGTAAAACCTAGTTTTTAACCTAATTAGAAAAGAGTACATAAAAGAAGAGAAATGATCTAGAAAGAGAGCATCCAGTTTCCACTTTGGGGAAAAGCTAAGGAAAAGGAAGAAGGAAGGGAGAGAAGAAGAGAAAGAAGAAGTTGGGGCTTCAGCTGCTTCAAAGTCCAATCCTCCAACTTATCTTTTCTTCTTTTCATCTTTTATTTCGTTCATCTAATGTATGATATGGAAGTGATGACGATGAATCTTGTGTTAAGGATGTTCTAACTTCTTTAGGGTTTTATAGTTGATTCAATGTTAATCTAGTTGCTTTTGTTGTTAATGATGTTAGATGTTATGATTACTTTTTGTAATTGCATGCTTGGGTAACACATCGAGAGAATGAACCGAATGCAAAATTATTAGGTTGGTTAATGAGAGTTAAACAATCTAATAAACCACGCAAATAATCAAATTAGTAATTATATAGAGAGAGATCTCATGTGAGGACCCGGTTGTTTATTAGAATGCTTAAGAACTAATTAGGTTATGGGTTGTTTTGTTAATTGAGAGATTACATGTTCGGTAACTCAATTTAGTTAGGGTTTATGATTTAGGACTTGGTGATTACAACTCGAGAGAGACTAATCTAAGCTTCAAAAGTCTAGGACCGACGCTGCATTAACACAAAAGTCACTAAGTTAGCATTGATGATAGGATAAATCCTTTTTATCATAATTTGTTAATTTTCCTTGTTTGAATTTCAATTGTCAATTGGTGGTGCTCAAATTTTATTTCTTGCATTAATTTAGAATTCTCATTTCGGTCACTCCATATTCAATTGTTTACTTTTTTGTTTAGTTTTTATTTTCATTTTAGTTACACTTTTAGGCCTTAGACAAATTAGGATTCGATTAGTTCACTAATTCCTTGTAAGATCGACACCTCATATACTAATCTACAACCTGTGAGTTTTGTAGACAGGTTTTATAAGATTAAAACTTGTTTAACAAGTTTTTGGTGCTGTTGCCAGGGAGTTAGTTAGGATTGGTTGGATTCCTTTAGTCTAAGGAATTTTTTTGCCCCTCTTGTGTCATTGTAGTTTCATGAACATAAGAGTTATGAAGTTCAAGTCAGAGCATTTGACATCAATTTTTTAGAATGAGGAATTCGATGAGTAAGACGCCAAGAAGAAGAAACTGAAGAATATATGGTGAAAGAATTTCACCAAGAATTTGATCAAGGAGGAAACCAAGGAGACCAACAACGAACTGTTACAGACTTCATGAGACTGGGGTTTAACACTGCAAATCAAGGCATGACTTGACCACTAGTTCAAGTAGCTTCATTTGAAATTAAGCCTGCCCTACTAAACATGTTGCAAACAAATGTGCAATTATACGGGTTGGCTAATGAGGACCCTAACACTATATAGTAAATTTCTAGAAATATATGATACCTTCAGATATCTTAAAATGTCAGAAGATATCGTTAGGATAAGGCTCTTCCCCTTCACACTCAGGGATAAAGCTAAGGTTTGATATCATTTTAGGATAGAGCTAAGGCTTGATATCATTTGCTAAGTCCCATAAATGTCATAACGTGGGAGCATTTGGTTCGTGCATTCCTGGATAAGTACTTCCATCTCACGAAGACTACGAAATTGATAAAGGAGATCACAAATTTTCAACAAAGTGATGTACAGTCACTTTATAAGGCTTGGGAATAGGTTTAATGATTTGCAAAGGAGGTGTCCACCGCACAATCTACCAAAAGAATTCCTATTGCAAACCTTCTACAATGGTGTTAACCTATCCACATGAGGCAATATAGATGTGGCATCTAGTGGATCTTTAATGGATAAGACAGTTGATGAAGTGGAGGAGTTATTGGAGGAAATGGCTAGTAACAGTTGTCTTTGGACAATGGATAGGAATAGACAACATATAACTCTCCATGAGAAAAAAGAGCTTTAGCTATTGACCTAATCAAAGAAATGAAAGCTAAGATTGATAACTTTACTCGACATCTAAATAATATGAAAGCCTCTCTTTTAGCTCTTGTGAAAGCTATTCGACAAAGATGTAAGCTGTGTGGATAAAATAATCACGACACCATTGATTGCTTTATGATAAAGACCACGAATTGAAAAAAGTTAACTATATGGGAGCACAATTTGGCTGAAGAGGGGGGAAAAACCCCTATCAATATAACCTTAGGTAGAAGAACCACCCGAACTTCTAGTGGTCAAACAATGTAGAAGTTCAGTTCTGACCTCAAGGACCATCTAGTTGCCAATGGGAGAAACCAAAGTTGATGGAATCTAAGTTAGATAAGATTTTAGAAAATTTGAATAAGTAACAAACAACCACGCCTCTTCCGTACACAACTTAGAAGTCCAAATGAGCCAATCAGCAGATACATTGTTGACATAAAGTGCAGGAAACCCTCTAACAATACCAAGACGAATCCAAAGGATAATGGTAATCACCCAGGCTACTGAAAAAAATCCCAATCAAGTTAAAGATGTTGGGGAAGAAGAAAAGTGAAAGACTAACGAAAGTTCCCTGCAGGATAAATATAACCTGATTGAAATCAAGAAATATCAACCTTTAATTCTATACCCTATTAGAGCAATGAGGAAATCAAATGAACCAAAACTGAATGAAGTTATATATATAATAGAGAAATTAAAAGCGTGACTTGCTAGTACGGAATCTATAAAAAAGAAGTTGGAGAATAAATTTTTAAGCAAAAAGAACTCCAGTGGACTGATTGCACTTCCACAAAAGCGAGATGATCCGGGAGATTTTTATGTCCATGAACTATTGGTAGTGTCAAAAAGGATAAGGTGTTTGCAGATCTAGGAGCCAATATAAGTATGATGCCTTATAACTTATGTAAGAAAATGGAGTTAGGCGTAATAACACCCTAGTGGATGCGTGTTCAAACAGTTGATAGATCAATTCACCATCCTAGAGGTGTACTCAAGCATGTTATGATAAGGATGGACAAGTTCACTTTCCCCATACATTTTGTAATCTTAGACATAGAAGAAGATGTGGAAACACCTATTATCCTAGGGAAACCATTTTTAGCCACCACCCAATCTATCATAGAAATTGATGGGGTGAATTGAATCTAAGAGTGGGAGATGACAAGGTGTCATTTAAAGTGTCTAACGTTAAAAGCAATTCTCTCAAATATGTGGATGTTATAAAGAGTAATGAATTTTATGAAGAATTTGAGCAAGGTTATACTTGTGAGGAATCATTAAAATGACCAAAATTTGACAAAAGACTCAAAAGAAGAAGAAAAAAAAAGAAAGGTTGTAAGAAGCATATTCCTATAGCTCAAGTATAGTTCATGAAAGTTATAGTGGTGTTACCATCACATGACCCATTTGAACCACCATGGGAAAACAAAGAATGTCGAGCTAGCGACGGTAAACAAAGCATCACATGGGAGACAACCCATGATTTTTAACTTTTAGTTGTTTCATATTTCACATTATATTACGTTTTCAATTTTGTTTATATATGCTTTTGAAATAAGTTGAACACCTTGAGGATATCAAGCATAAGTATGACTTAGGAATTCAACATAATTATGACTTAGGAATTCATACTTTTTGCTTTTTCATAATGGATGAGAATGGTTTGGCAAGGGAAGCAACAAGATGATGATGCAATTATAAGGTATGGAAGGACCTCGAGAGTAAAATGAGAAAAAGAAGTAAAAATCGGGAAGGCATGCAAAAATTTACAAGGCCATGATCGGGAAAGCATAAATTTCTTGCATTTTCCTCCCAATTTTACTCCTGTTAAGCTTTAACCTATATATTTACACTCACCCTCGCTTTTCCTACACATATCATTCTCTAAGTCTCTCTCTAAAATCAAGAAGTCAATTCCTCTCACTTTTCTCCACAACCATCCTTAAAGTCTTTATCTCTCTTTAGGTTCCTCACGCCTCTTATTTTGATGGGACCGAGAAATAAGAAAACGATCAAGCTCACTCAACTGAAGGGCAAGGTCTAAGTGTCAGGCTATAGATAACGGAACTTGCTGCGGAGTATGGAGCACTGTTTCTGATATACTCAGAAGAGGAAGGTAAATGCTTCCAAATCCTCAGTCTGACAAGAATTATTGTGGCTTGACATTTAGATTTTGACATATTAGAAACTATCGTGTTGAGAGAATAGGTTGAAAGGTTTGGGGGAAGAATTAATTGGGTAAATTCATACTCTTTAATTATGTCATATATGAAGAACTTTCTCCATAATTCTTCACCTCCTTCCAATATGAGCTTAGTGACCTTAAGGATCTATGATTTTGGTTGCGGGGTCAATCATATGAGTTGAACTATGAGATACTATGTGAAATCATATGAGTTGAACTATGAGATACTATGTGAAATCGGTGGATTCCTATAATCAACCATAGTAGTTAGCACGATGACTTCCATACTACAAGTTATTGGGCTAAACTGACTACGATGGAGAATTTTGATGCTAAAAATATCCACAATAATGTAATTCGTAGTCACGAACGCTTATTATTACACAAGTTTATGTGTCAAATTGTGTTTGACAAAATCGAAAGTAACAAATGTTCATGAAGGAACTTTTCATATTATGGAGTATGGATCATAGCGTCCAAGTTTACATTTTTAACATTATTATTGCTTCTCTGACCAAGAGAAGCAATAATCTGGGCATAGGCTATTTGGTTATAACTATTGCAGAGTGTTATGGTGTCAGTTGTAACGGATGAATAATACATCTTCCTGATCCTTAACACTCATCACCTGCTGAAAACTGAGATCTTGAAATTCCACAATATGGAACTTTGAGACATTAGCACAAAATCTAATGCTAGGACTAAGGCAAGACAGGCCAGTTCGAGCTCGGCACCACTATAAGAGGAGGAGGAATCAACCAACGAAGAGTCAGGAGAGGAAGAGACAACTGGATAGGAGAAGGTATTGGAAGCAATTTCAAACACTAGCAAAGTTATTGCAGATAATGACAAGGTGTTGAAGGACATCGTGAAGGAGCAATGGAGACAATGTCAAAACATCTGAAGTATTCACAAATATTTCGCTACTCAAGGCGTAGAGATTCCACCTTTGACCATTATCTTTTCATTTCTTTCTTTATTTTGTTCTTATGTTTTCGTATTATTTTATTTTGATTCCCACCTTGTATGTTATTTGTCCTTCTCACATTGAGGACAATGTGTTGTCCAAGTGTGGGAAGGATTGCGTTATGTGCATTATATTTTTTATTTTAAGTGTGAATTTTGAATATTATATGCTAGTTTTGTTTATGTTTGCATGATGTGAGTCGTGTGAATGTGTCAATGGATAGGAATTAACATAATCGATTTAGCTTTGAACATAGTCTTTTAGGTTGCTAAGATTTATTAGCTTGTGAAATTAGTGTCCTAGGTTGCTTTGGTTAAATATGCATGTTAATTAGGATATGATGTTAGTTCGTTCACCCTAGAAATTTGAAACATTCATTTATAATTTTAGGTTAATCAAACAAGAAGCAGTGTTAGTATCTTTTCATGAGAATGATTAGCTAAAGAAATGAGGTAAGAAAAATAAAAATAAAAAAAGAAGCTTGTGTTTTTGTTTAATAAATAACTATTATGTTGGCCCTTTTTGAAACAAATATTGTTATGGATAGAGTTAGTAGCCAGTTGAAAATGTGATCTAGCTGAGTAATCGGGCGACATTCATCACAAATTGCCTTCACTTCAAAAGATATAATGACATTCCAACCAAGCTGCTTAATAAAATCATGACCTAGTTGAGTAACCGAGTGACATTCATCACAAATGTTTGCCTTCGTGTCAAAAGGCTAGGTTCATGTTAATGAAAATTAGCAAAAATAGTGCATTCTTGAATAAATCTTACCGATCTTTGTGATAGCATGAATTTTTATGAAAAGCTACTTAAGGATAGATATAATTTTGATTGACTAACTAATTGTCAATGTGTGTGTGTAAGTGTCAGTGTCGGTGATAGGAGTGAATAAATTTGACATTAAGTCTTGATTAGTACGTATATTTAGTCTGAAGTAGTTAGGCACATATTTTATAGGTTAATACGTTAGAACAAATTGAAGGTTTGTGTTTGTAGTTAAATTTGTTTCGTAAAGTTCAATGCCATTTTACCATTATTCCATAAGTGTGTGTTATTGTTTGGTGTGTTTTTCTTTTGTTTGTTTGTTTTTGCTTGAGGAGAAGCAAAAGTTGAAATGTAAGGATGTTGATAGTTATAGGTTATATCATGTTTTAATAGGCATTTTAGTATGTTTTTTGTTGTTAATTAATTGATTCATGAAAGTTTAGGTTTAAAATTATGTTTTTTTAAGCAAGTGAAACTAAGAAAATAGCAATAAAAAAGCCAAGAACAAGGCAGCTAATGACGTTAAACAAGAACGCCAAATAGATCAGCTAACAAATCACACCCAACCTCAGGAGGAGGAGTTGCCAAGAAATGAAAGGAGGTAGAGGAACGACTTCCCAATTTCGCAAACCCATCAGCTACTTGGTTGCCTTCTCGCAGACAATGAATTATCTTAGCATTTTAATCCTAGTGTAAGATTGCTGAAATATCACCCAACAAGTTAGCATGAGGATGAACTAAAAAATTCCCATCTCGAACCAAACGTATGGCTTATTGAGAATCTAAGCAAAGGACAATACACCTATGACCCCTTTCCCAAGCCGAGAAGAGGTCAAAAAAAATTGCAGACAACTCTGCAACCATATTAGTCGCAGTGCCAATACTACCATAAAGACCCTCTAACCAAGTACCATTAGAATCCAGAAGAACACCTCCAAAGCCAGCCTCACCCGGATTGCCCCGTGAACTTCCATCAACATTAACATAGATTTCATCAGCCATAGGAAATTTCCAGCCAACCCAATGACTCTCATGACTAGCGTTATTACCCGAATTTCCTAACAAGGTATTCCAATCAACGAGAACACAATGTAATTGAGACAGTAAAGAGCAAGTAACATCTTGATCTCCAAAGAGATCATGGTTTCTCATGAGCCAAATAAACCATATAGCATGTAAGAAAACAATATCAAGCCAACGACCATCCCCTAAATAAGAGGAATCCCGACTCCATTTTCTAAACCAAGAAACACAAGATGCAGAATAGAAATGAGGAGGCAAGATACCATTAAAAACATGAAACCATACTTGACTTGCCTTCAAACAGTCACGAAACATATCCTAAATTGACTCTACACCTGAATGACACTGACGACACATACCAGAGGAGTCCAAGTGGTGATGGTGACAAAACTCTTGGGTGTGGACTCTCTCATGAACAATGAGCCAAGCTAGGAACCGAACCTTCTTAGGATAATGAAGCTTTCAAATCCATATCCAATCAAATCTTGGAATAACTGTAGGACTCCCAGTAGCATAACGTGTAAGCCAATCAACAACAGATTTAACCGTATGATCCTCATTTGTAGAATTGCCCCAAAATATCTTGTCTCTACCCATGGAGAAACGAGGGTGAAAGACCTTAGGAAAGATAACTTTAACTTAGTTTGGGATTTCCGAAGTCACCATACCGCAATCCCACTATCCATCTTCTGTTAGCACGTCATTAACCATTAAATCAACATCCTCATCTACTATTAAAAGAATAAAATCCTGCAAAGGCCCAAAATCTAGAAAGTTGTCTTGCCAGAAAGAGATCGAGCTACCATCTCCAATTCGATAAGAAATCTTTGAGAAGGTCACGAGCAGCTTTAACAAGCGATTGCCAACATTTCGAGCCACCATTAGAATTACACATACTGAGAACGTCACCTCCTCTAATATATTTCTTTTCAAGCATCTGGAACCAGGGCCTCTTAGAGTTATTAATCAGTGCCCATATATTCTTAGCAAGCAAGGCCGTGTTAAAGGTGCGGGAGTCCTGCAAGCCTAAGCCACCTAACCTCTTTTGCTTTGTAACTACAGGTCAAGCCACAAGATGAATACCTTGAGAGGTGCCATTTGTACTCCAAATAAAGGATCTTATTGCTTTATCCAATTTCTCACACACTGAAGTCAGTAACCAAGTAGTTTGCATAAGGTAGTTGGGGATAGCATTAATAGAAGCCTTGGCCAAAGTTATACTACTAGAAAAATTTAACAAATTATTCTTCCAACCTACCAACTTTTTCTCCACTCGAGACATAAGTGCATCAACCGAGGTTTTATTAAGAGTACCATCTCCAAGAGGAAACCCCAAATATTTGCCCATATTAGTAGAATAGTTGAAACCGAAAATTTGCCCAAACCGATTGTGGGTATTTCTAGTAACTCCAGGAGAAGAGAAAAATTTGGACTCGGCCAAACTGACTCGCATCCTTGACGCCTCACAAAATTCATGAAGAATCGATGAAAGAATACAAGCTTGGGAGACTATTTCCTTTAAGGAAATCAGAACATCATCGGTAAAAAATAAATTGGAAATCTAAGACCCGCCCTCCGAGATTAGTTTCCAACTACCATCATAGACCTTTTGAGAAATCAAAGCAACTAACTTCTCCGTACACAACACAAATAAATAAGGTAAAAGCGGGTCACGTTGTTTAATACCACGACTAGGTTTAAAGCTTTGAAGACACTCCCCATTCCATACTACAGTCATAGTTGTTCGATGAATACAATTCAAAATCAAAAGAACATATACGGTATGGGAAAAGAAAATCCCTCAAAGTAGACTCTAAGAAGTTCCAAGTTACCTGATCATAAGCTTTCTTAAGGTCTAGCTTAATCAACATTGAACCAATATGGCCTTTGGC
>JANSVB020156647.1:0-14164 GCA_025504935.2 Erythroxylum haughtii
TGATTTAAAATTATATAATAATTAATATATTGTGCTTTGCATATTGTTTAATATACTTTAAATAATATTTATATGCACAAATAATTTTTATTACAAAATAAAATATAGTTAAAATTAATAAAAGTAATTTTATTGTTATATTGCTAAATCTATTGTATGAAGTTCTTTCTAAAAATGCTATTTTTTTAATTAACAACCAAACAATCAATTGGCTTCTTAAAAAAGCTCTTTAAAAAAAAGTTCTACTGATAAAAGCTCTTATGATATAAGTCCATCTAAATAGACACTAAAAATTTAAAGAAGAGAAGAAAGGATTTTTAAGGGAAGCACTATTCATGTTCTTATCTTGAAGTTTATATATGATCGTGCCACTGAGATGGTTAGTCTAAATGCAATGGATGAAATATTATTAGCTTAAAATTTATAGTGCTATGGTATTACAAAAATATAATTACATAAACACGGCACAAAGACGACCTTCTCAGAAAGTCATAAATGCTGAATTAACAACGAATTATGCTTTTCCATTGAAAAGTATATTTTATATATTCAATTTAGCGACAGAATATAATTTAAATGAGTAAAAAATTATATTTTTATGAAAATAAATTTAATTGAGTGCCAAAATTTAAACTTGATAATAATATTTAATGGTATTGAAAAATTGTAATACCAAACAGTTCCACGATATTGAAAATGTTGTAATTCATATGTTAACTACTAATTGACTAATTCTTTATAGTAAACTTAACTGTCAACTGAATTGGCCTAGTATAAATAAAAAACCATTTGAGCAAGTGGATGACGCCATGGACTACCATTAAGAGGCACAAGTGCATGGGCGGTTCAGCTGTGCCAAATTGGACTAGTGCAGCTTTTTTTTTTTACCGGAAAAAACAAAAATAAAAAACAAAAATCAACCTCCGGAATACAGCACGCCGTTTGCATCACGGTCGAATAACTCCCTGAAGCCAGCAGGCAGCTCTTGAAGAGTATAGAAGCCCGGGTAAAGGAGGACAGCAAAGTAATCTAAATGGTCCGCACATTAGTTGCCTTCCCAACAGACATGTTGGAGATGAGTCTCTCACAAATAGTGAAGCAGCTTTAGAGGTTATATATATATATATATATATATATATCTACATATATTGACGCGAACATTTTTATATCTTAATGTAACGGAAAGATTAGAACATTGACGTTAGCATAGATGTTAATTTATTAAGGTGATCTAATCCTTATTATAAATATAGTGTAAGTTTATTGCCGCTTAGGCCTTAAATCATTCACTATTTTCCGCCCTTCAGACCGGACGCGTCTCGTAGGGTCGAAACTTCGAAGTCAATAAATTTGGAGTAAAGAGAAGTCAAAAGCCAGAACACGAAACTTTTTGACTTGACCTGAGAGCATGTCAAGCTGGCTGACGGCTATTGTCATCTGAGCAGACATTGAACATACAGTGCAAGTGCGGGCGCTTGCAAGTTGGCCAAAACGCAAACTCAAATTTTCAACCCAACTGGGCAGCGACTATGTCCGTATCCTGAGCTGAAGGAGACTATAGCGAATACAACATTTATGAATCTAATAGTCGTGTTGTCTAGTGCGGGGTAAGGAGACAATAATGACGAGGGGGCTTGAACTGGAATGCAGACCAATATCACAAAAGCAAGTAAAAAAGTGTCAATCCACAACGTTTCCAACACGTAAAACTGCAACTTTGTGTTGAGTTGAATTGTCTTGTGTAGCCTGAAATGTTGAAGATGGTGGAAGAGTTGGCAATGTCAATAAAAGTTAGAAAGAAGAGGAAGCTGAAGGGAAAGCTAAAGGACCACAGAAGTAAATAGAGATTGGAAATGTTGATCCTAGGCATAATTCGAAGCTATATGGATCAAAGCAATGAAGATCAGGGTCAGAAAAATGAAGATCAAACTCTGGTGAAGGAAATTCAATAAAAAAGGGAAGAAGAAGAGAGAATGAAAGCAACCATGGAAAATCTAGAGAATGCAACATGAAGAATAATAGAACAGAAAAGTGCAGAGGAGGAAAATAGCAAAAGTCTGAAGCAAGATTCCAGGAAGATTAATTAGTGAAATCAAGTTTTTTTAGAAATAAACAACACACGTGTAGCTGGAGCATCTCAATCTCTTGGCTGACAATTGGATTTGCATGTCAGGATATTGGTTGCTGCAGAATCAAGTACCTGTTAAAAGAAACGTTTACTATTCATACTGTTAAAGCTTCAGTTTTTACCAATGTTAGTTTTAGTTATGCTAAAGTCAAATAAAGTTGCTTTTGTGTCTTGCCAAATCAGGAAATGTTTGTAGTAGTTTAGAATTATTCATCAGATTAAGTTTTTGTCCTTCAGTTTTAGTTTTCAAATTGTATTCGCATGAGATAGAGGTAAATATAAAGCTCCTCATTCTTCATTTTCGGGTATGTATGAAAAAATTCAGAAAAACCTTCAATACAAAATTTCAGTTCAAGTTCTAGCATTCTTGTTATGTTTTTACTTTTGATTTCTAGTAGCAAGTTTTCAGTAGTTGAGTAACAGAAGTTGAGAAGAAGCATTAGTTGAAGTTCTGTTTTTTGAAAAAAACCTGAAGCTAGTTTAGGATTAGAATAAGAGTGAAAACCACAAAACTCATTAATATATATATTTCAATTCAGTTCATTTGATCTGCTTGCATTGTCATTTTAGTTTTGTCTTCAAGAAGTAAAGTTGTTTTGAAGAGTGAGTAGCAGTAGTCGCATACATACAAAACAGAAAGCTTGAAAAAAATCCAGAAAGTTTTGTCTCAAGTGAGAGCAACATTCATTTCACAAATTACACCAAATCTCTAGCCATACATTCATAAATTAGTGAGGAGTCCTTGTTACAAATTTGGTGAAACATTCGGATAACAAATTAAAGACCAGAAGTTGCAAAATTTTCATCCAGCTGAAGTCTGTGTGAATAGTGGAGGAGGTGTTCAAAGAAAGTTTCCAACCAGGTCTTCTGCTCATCAGGTTGTGCAGTGAAGGTGGAATCTTTAATTCTTGTGAGGGCCTCTTCAAGACTTTGAAGGTGAGACGATCTCTGGTCACACGTACTCTAGAATAGCCAACATAATTCCCAGTGTTGCAAAATTCCAGGATTTCAGCCTGAGGCGAAAGGCAAGGAAGGAAGATCTGCTTTTCCAAGGGTCATTTTTCTTCCTTGTTCAGCAGCACGAATGTTTATGGAAAGATGACTTAACAGGTTGAAGGAAACATTTAGTGCAAGTCTTCCTTATTGTAGAATTTTGAAAAGGGGCCATAATATATGAAACTTTTATATTTTTTTATAAAAAGACTATTTCTATAAATTGAATTTTTAACTTTATGGTCATAAAGGAAAAAAATACTTCATATTATTACATATAATATGGTTATTAATAGACAATTGAGTAATTTGTGTATATTACATGTTTAAATAATTCATTACATCAGAAAAACTCCTAATATGTTCAAATTATTTTTAAAAAATTAATACTAATTTTGTTTGGTAATCATCCTTTAAAAGTAAGCTTTAAATAAGTAAGCATTTCAGCTCCAAAATAAAAGAATTCGTACCAATCTTTAAATAAGTAAGCATTTCAGCTCCAAAATAAAAGAATTCGTACCAATTGAAGTAAGTAAAACAGAAAAACTTACACTACACCTGCCTATAAATATGATAGCGTAACTCCCAAATTAATATCCCCTGAAGCCTAAAAGGTTTCAAGCAAATCCCAAGATCTTCTTTTAACTAGTGATCATGCAATACTTGAACACAAGACCTCACGCTGCCCTATTGGCAAGCCCCGGATTGGGGCATCTCATCCCAATCCTCGAGCTTGCCAAGCGCTTGGTTAGTAGCCATGGCTTCCAAGCAACAGTCTTTGTGGTCACAACGGACTCCTCACTCTCTAAATCCCCGATTTTAAAGGAATTACTACCTGTCCCTGACCAGCTAAACCTTGTTCTACTACCACCTGTGGACATTTCCAACCTCATAACCCCTTCTACTTTGATCTTGACACAACTTGCAATCATGATGCGAGAGGCTTTGCCGAGCTTTCGATCTCAGATACTAGCCATGAAGATTCCTCCCACTGCTCTTATTGTTGATTTATTTGGAACTGAAGCTATGAGCATCGCTGACGACTTTAACATGCTCAAGTACGTGTTTATTACTTCCACGGCATGGTTTCTTGCACTTACTGTGCATGTACCAACATTAGACGACAGGGTGATAGAAGACGATCACATTAAGAACCGCCGCCCTCTACTTATTCCCGGATGTATGTCACTCCCTTTTGAGGACACACTCGAACCTCTTCTGTTACGGAATGATCCGATATACGTTGAGTATCTGCGCATGGGGCTTAACATACGAACTGCTGACGGTATTTTGGTGAATACATGGCAAGACTTGGAGTCCTCAACACTTCTTGCACTTGGAGATACAAAGAAGCTGGGGAAGGCGAACCAGGTTCCTGTATATCCCGTGGGACCATTGGTCAGAGCAGCCAAACCAGGAGCGAGGAGTGAGGTGCTCTGTTGGCTGGATGAGCAGCCAAGTGAGTCGGTGATCTATGTTTCATTTGGGAGTGGCGGTACACTCTCTGCCAAGCAAACAATAGAGTTGGCTTGGGGACTGGAGTCTAGCAAGCAGAGGTTTGTATGGGTGATACGTCCACCAACGGTGGATAATGATGCGGCGGGGGCCCTGTTTCAGACAGGCCGTGGATGCAATGACTTCTTGGGTTTTCTGCCTGATGGATTCTTGACTCGGACTTCCAATATGGGACTGGTGGTTCCGGAATGGGCGCCACAAACTGGGATCTTGAGCCATCCATCTATAGCTGGGTTCTTATCACACTGCGGATGGAACTCGACCCTGGAGAGTCTAGCGAGTGGGGTGCCGATGATTGCATGGCCTCTATACGCAGAGCAGAAAATGAATGCTGCAATGCTTACTGATGATATAGGTGTTGCCATTCGATCCAAGGCATCACCGACGGAGGACTTGGTAACTAGGGAGGAGATTGAGACGATGGTTAGAAAGATAATGGAGGACAAAGGTGATGCAAGAAGAATCAGGGCCAAGACACTAAAGTCTAGTGCTGAGAAAGCTCTGAGGAAGGGTGGATCCTCTTACAATTCACTATCCCAAGTTGCAAATGACTGTGAGATTAGATTGAGGTACCTGAATTCGAGGATTCAAGGAGCTTAAATCTATTGCAGATTTTACGCCGAAAATGTTTGATGTAAATGTTAACCTCCTCGAGACGTCCTGAAACTTCCAAGTTTCAGGCACTACGCTATGTTGATCTTCACCTGCTTCGAGTTCGAAGTTCTAAATAAAAGAGCTAATAAAACATGCTACAACAAGCTAATTGTGTTTTGAGTTTTCAGGACTCTGGCCAAACTGATTGGACACCGAAATAACTGAATTGTCAGGACTCTCCAATCTTATGCCAAAGCCTCCATCTTGGTAGCATCCCGGATCTAAGAAACGCAACGTTTGACAGAAAAACAAGATATATGATTGCCGCATGAACTCTCAAAACTCGAGTTCTTCGACTGAGCAAGCCAAAGTAAAATGTTGAAGAATTCGTAACAGTAGAGAATATGACTCATCACGCGTAAAAAATAGAGAATGGTATAGATTTTATTAATAATATCTATTGAATAATATATAGCAGACGACACCAATTTATTCATGTATTATAAAGATAGAAGCAGTACGCCAGTTAAATAGTTACGACGTAAATATAATTCTGAACACCTTCGGTGGGTGAGCAATAAGGATAACTGAAACTATTTTTTGATCCTGAGATAACTGAAACTATTGAACCCCCAATAACTTGGTGAATATATCTCCGACTTGATCTTTACTCGATAGAAAACCAATTTGACTATTGCCTAGGTAACTTTTTTCTAGGCAAAGTGATAATCGAGTTCTATGTGTTTTTTAAGGGCATAAAAAAATGTATTAGTGCTCACGTATGTGACACCAATATTATCACACCACAATACAGGTTTAATGGAACATAAAATACTAAGTTCTTCGAGAAGAGATTATACCCATACAAGCTCAGCAATTGTGTTAATTAGTTTCTTACATTCACTCTTTGATGATGATTTTGTAATTATTGGTTGTTTTTTAACACTCGATACTATAAGAAAAATATCATTTAGTGACATATATTACCGAAAAAAAATGTTTGGATTTTATCGGTAATATAAATTAGTGACGGAATCAACTGACAGACAAAGACGTCGTTAAAACGGCCGTAGGTAAATTTACCGAGAGATATTTTATGTAACCTTCGATAAATATACCGACAGTTGGCTGTGACTATCGATAAATTTACCTAAAAATTTTATTTTATGTAACCGTCGGTAAATATACCGATAGTTGGCTGTGACTATCAATAAATTTACCTACAAAATTTTTCTTTTCATCGGAATATTTGCTGACAATATTGGTTATTCCGTCGGTAAAATTTCTAACGGTTATAATCGACCGTTGGTGCGTATACCGACAGTTTAGTAAATCTTGAAGGTAAAGTTGACGACAACTGTCAATATTACTCACTGTTATTCTTTTTTCGTTGGTAAATATCTTACATTTTATTGGCAGTTTGTGGTTTTCCGTCGGTAATTATAAAAGATTTTACTGACGTACTTATATTTTCTATTTGTAAATAATTTTAAAAATTATTTCTTTTAAAATCCTGACTTTAAATTTTATTTCATGATCTTATGATTAATGCATAATTTCAACAGTTATGAATTATCTATGCATAATATTTTGATTTGTTTATATATTTAATTTGTTTAAACAAAAAGTTGATTGATTATAGAAAGTTAAAAGTATCTTAATTGATAATAAAAACATTAAATTATACATAATAAGTATTTGTAATTCAAACCAAATGACTACAAGTATATTATTGTCCAGTGACCGCAGATACTCTGAGGTGCTACCCCTCCCTTTGAACTCATCCACCTCATATCTCAACTGAGCTTTGTACTCCTTCAATATCTACACTATAGTTCGAAGTTCATTAACTTTATTAGTTGTCGACTGTCCACTAGATGTTGTTGTACTGAACATAGAGGATTCCGAATAACATGTGTTTATAAATGAACCTAACTCGAAGATCCTTCCATGGTGGTCCCTACCACCTACTACATTAAGATATATTTAACGCTCATCAACAGCTTGTTCGTGCCGAGACTATCGTTGAATGCTTTCTTGTATTTGATCCTATTAGGAGGCAACGTTTATATTAGTAAGTGATAATCATTAAGAATTAATATTAAAGTATAAATTTAACATACATTAAGTTCTCTACATCAAGCGTTGATGAATGTCACATCGTTAGACTTCTTAGTATGAGTGTGTAAAAAGAGCTAACAGGGTGTAGGCATCATACCCTTAAACTTTTCCTGTATAAGAATAAAATGTTATTCTTACAGTAAAGTAAAACAATTAGAATATAAGTCTAAAGTTTAGATACTTACATGTCTCTCTGCATGCTCGTAGTAGATAATAGATCCTCCGTATATACGGGAAGACTCTCTCCCCCCAATCCTCCACGTCTGTTGGTATAATTACACACTGAAATGGACATTGCCTCAGGTGATGTCTAATACTGCTACCAATGACTCCATATTAGCTTAAAAATATAAGGCGGTCGTATAAGAGCCTTGTGTATTGCACCATTAAAGTCACGATAATGTGTACGTACTTGTTTCTCCCATACTTTACGTATGACTGCGTCAAATTCAGAATACCTAAAAAATTCTTTTTGAAATAAAAGGAAAAAATCGATAAATACTTATAATGTAACAAAATTTATGTAATTAATGTATACAAATCAATTAAAACATAAAACAATTTTTTTAATTGCACCTCAGACTCCTGAAAGTAAAATTCCTTTGTGGCCTAAGAGATATTCTTCTATACGTAACCCTCAAGATAAATCTTCTCCATAAACTTAGATGTCATGTTTCTAGAGCATGGTCATGACGGAATTAATCGAATATAAAAACAAATAATTTTATACCATTTGAAAAAATTTAAACATATAAATTAATTATAAACATATAGTATTTCATGTAATTTCACTTACGGATTATTGACAATTATGATGTAAGTCCTTCCATAAGGTCCCTCCGCTCCAAACTAGCAGTCGTCTCCTTCATCCGTATCATTTACCTCTGATATCTCTATCGCTATAGGGGTAGTGGATGATGTAGGAGCGGTGGATGGTGTAGCATCAGGAACATTAGGTGATGAGTCAGCTGTAACTATAGTAGCTAGAGGGGGAGGAGGTGATTCAATTGCAACTGCAGAGTGTGATGGTTCACCTTGACAGTATCAATTGCAGCTACAGAGTGTGATGGCTCATCTTGACAGCAAGTATCTCCGAATCGTTATCTGAATCTGGGTCGCATTGTATCACGTTGTCTCTTTGGTGGCATATTTCAACCTGATGGAGATTTTTTAATGAATTTTGTAGAAATATAAGAATTTGATTTCTATATTTTACACAAGATCTCCTTTTGACTCCTAGGCTCGTGGTGTTTTCTACTGATAAGTCTCACAGGAGCTGCATCACGAGTTATGGGTTAAGGTTTATGTTAGAAGAGAATTAATGTTAAGGGTTTGACATTTAAACTAAATTAAATATATATTAGTCACAGATATAATAAGTATTCATAAAAATATGAATACTTTGATCAATAGATTATTTTAACATATACAAATTATCTAATATTTTAAAAAATATTATTATATTTAAAAAGATGCGTGTAAAGATTCGCACATGAAAAGTAAAGACAACCTAATCATTTCAGAGAGCATCAATGAAATAACAGATTGACAAAATTCAGACATAAAACAATAGTTTGATACTACAAATGTATCAATTATAAAGATATGATAAAGATATGCTCTATATTTCAATTAGTCAACTTTAGGACTCAGATTTTAGATATATGATGCTCACATTATATGATACAAAATAAGGGAAAAAGAAAAATCAGGACAAGGGAATAGGGTGATGCTTATCTGCGGTATTTGTATTGCCATATGATATAGTAATATTAGACATCCCCTTCTAGCTAGTAGTTGCTTATTACTTGATAATAATGTAGTTGCCTTCTATTTTGCATAATGTAGGTTTATACATAAAACTATTCAGAGACATCTACTATTTGGGCTTTGGTATTCAAAAAGTAAATGGTCCATGACTTCTTAGGATGATCATTGTTAGAAGTACCAAAACTTAAGACACAACAAAATGTTCACTTCTTTTAAAGGCTGCACATGACATGTTCATTACTAAAATATGGGGATAGTTTAACCATATAAATAATTACATTTACAGTTATAGAGATGTATAGTTAAGTAAATTCAATATGATTAGGATTTGAGGTTATGATGGTATAAAAGACATGTCCCTATTGTAATGCCTATTCGTATAAACTGGAAAAAAAATAAAGCTCTTTTTTGTTTCTGACATGGGCAACCAGCCAAGCTTGTTAATATTAACCTTAATTAGGTGGTTCAAATTTGCTCCGGTTGCAATCATATTCTCATATCCTCCTCTAACTTAATAACTCATAACTTGTTAGGGTGTTAACTTCTTTTCTCTTGCTTAATTGCATAAAATAAATTATGAGATCCTTCACGAAACATTTGGTCTAATCTAAAGACAAATTATACTTATCATTGTAACGTTATAAATAGAGAGATCATACAATATAGACTATGATGTTTAATATTAGATAAGAATCGTTCCCTAAAAGATTCTTTTAATATTCTCTATAGGATCTAGTTATTCCTCATAATGCATAGACATTTCCACTACCTATAAGGAGATGAATCATTATTTAATGATTACTATTGATGTAATTCAATCTTGACCATCCATCCCTCTATATAAGGCATAAGATGTGGAAGATAGCTCACTTAAAGTTGAGCTTGTTTTTGTAAGAAAGTTCCATTAAGATCAATGACCTCTAAATCTATAACATGGTCTTTCAAATCACCATTGTAGTTTCATAAGTTAACATTGTCTAATGCCTCAAAATTGTGGATAGTACTATTAAAGTCTCCAATTATCAGCCAAAGGCTAGCTAAAGATGAGTGAATATTCCTTAAATTGACCAATCAGGATCTGTTATGAAAATCTTGATGGGAACCATATACTAGTGTAATGTAAATTATAACCTTCCTTTATAGCAAGCCAATCTTCAGGTGCATTAATTAATCTGTAATTTGAATTATTAATACCTCAACTTGATCTATATTAAAAGAAAAATAATTCTACCAAGGTGATGGTATTGATGGTTATAACAAAGTCTCAAATTCTTTATCATAAACCTTAAACTTTTATATTTTTCAACTTAATTTTTGACTCCAAAATAGCAATAAACATTAGTTTTATTTTCTAAATATAATTCCTAAGGGATTGTTACTTTTAGGGTAGTTAATGCCACTAGCATTACAACAAACAAAGGATTCTTAACCTGTTATTCCTCTTGCGTAATCTTCTCTTACTTAGATTGATGAAAGTATCCTTAGATTCAAACTCACTAATAAGCACTTTAAGACTAGCTATTAATCTATACTTGCTAGGAGCTAGAAAATCTGAGGTTAGAGCAACCCGAGAGCTTGATCCTCTAATATGAATGTTATTTAACTTTAAATTAGATTTAGGAATGCCTACATCAATAATGGTCTCTTTAAATTTCCTACACTTCTATGCTTGGTTTTTGGTGGCTTGACTTATCCCCTTATGCTTGAATCAAGGAGGGATTAGACTACAGGCACAAGTAAAGATTGTAATATCATTATTAAATCTCTTCTCCTCAGCTCCCATCAATTCCATATAATCACTCCAAATGAATTTTTTGCCTATAGGCTTCCATACTTTTCCTTAATGTGGATGTTAATTAGGACTTGTTTAAGGAGTAAGGTTAGCTCTATTAAATATATCAATGTAAGATCAAATTTAAAGTCATTTGGAGGGGTTTGTCCTTCTCACATTGCTCTGTTAAAGAAGCAAATGAATGTATTATATTTAACACTAATATAAAGGTCAGCTTATCTTAAAATTAAAAAGTCAATACGTCTACATTTTCAAGAATAGAACTTAAAATAGTTTGATAAGCATATTGAAGTCTAAAGCAAATTCCACACGGACGTAAGACATCCACACAAATTTGATTTCTTAATTAAACTCTACACAGCCGTAGGTAAGACATCCACGTATATTCAATATCCACACCAACATAATTTAGAAATTATGAAACCAGTATACAAAACCCAGTTCAAAACAAAACCCACTCACCAAAAACGCAGATTCGGACGTAGAAGGAAGAAGGGAACCATAAACAAAGAACACAACCGACGGCAAGAAGGAAGAAGGAATGAAGACACAGAACGAAAAAGAACCCATGGCAGCGAGAAGGAACCAACGGTGAGAAGGAACCCATGGAACAATAAGGAACCCATGGCGAGAAAGAAAAAATAAACCAGGTGAAAATGAGGACCGGGGTCATGGTAAGCAGGCAACATTTAGTAAAAACGACGTCGTTTGGTAATGATGTCGTTTTCAATTTTTCTAAAATGCCAAAGATGAAGCTAACGATTTGGTTTTAATTTAAAATTTACCGACGGAATATCACTTCCGTCAGTAAATAATGTATAGAATACACTTTCATCAGTACATCTTGATTCGTTTATGTTTTGTTAAAAACGTTGAAGTAGGAGCAAACAACAACGTTTAACTTTCAACTTTACCAACGGAATACATCTCAATCGGTAAACAACAACGATTATTTTGAAGCTATTGTTCGCGCCTTTTTTTATCGATGGAGGTTCCTATTCCATTTCTATATTCCATCACAAAAATCAGCAGGATGATTTCCCCTCTAACTCTACCGACAAATATTTTGTCTATTGCAAATTACACAATTTTATCGATAGAATGTGATTTTCTGTTATAAATTTACTGTTGGGACCCGATCTGGAGACCGGATCCCAACCGGAAAAGCGAAAAACGGAAAACAAATCGAAAATTGCGAAACGAAACAAAAGGCACATAGCAAATCGAAACGAATCAAAGGAAGATCCTAAAACAGAACACAAAAATCGGATCGGAAAATAAACAATCGGAATCAAATCGAATCGAAGGCTCGGATTTACCAAAACGAATCACTTAAGAACGAAAACTTAACTCCGACATCCGAACACAAATATCTTAGAAAAGTGTCTCGCGTTGGAAACCTTAAGACTAAACTATCCAAAATCCAGTATAATTTTTTTTCTTTTCTTTCTTATTCATCTTCATTCAATTTCTTACAAAGTGAATACACTTTTCCACTTTGGAATTTATCAATTCCCTATCCTCAATCAAAAATCTCAATTTACTCAATTTTCCATATTCAAATTCATAAACATCCATTTACACAAAATCTCATTATTCCTTTCTTTTGCCAAAATAAAATCCATAATCACACGTCCATATACTACCATAACAAAAATCGGGCAACATAACGGCTGCATTTTAACAAACCCAAACCTGCAAAAGGGTTTCAAAAATCACTTCTATAATACCAGCTCAATCAACACACAATTCCTCGGACGTCCCGTCCGGAATCCAAACTCAATCCAAAACCCAAATCAATCATATTCATATATAACTACAATTTATATCCCAAAATCATACACAATTTTATAACTCAAATACCATACATAAATTCATAAACCAGACACAAATATATATCTCAAATCCATACATAACTTCATCATTCATATACATCATAGACATCATACTCAATTATACACAATTTCGTACTTCTCATACATCCCGAAATAAATGTTTGGAATACATTAATGGCAATTCGATGCCATATCCAATAACAATACCAAAAGTCCAACTTTACACAAAATACTCGCTATGCAAAAGCGAACAAAAATGTCTTGATATCCTTTCATCCGATCTCCTTCTCGTATACCTGGAGATGGGGATGAAAGGGGGGTGAGCTTATTGCTTGTGGATAATATGTTTATAAATTGAACAACAAGAAAAAACATTTCCCATTTATAAACTTTTCACAACATAAAGTTTATCAAAAGCTTATTTTCAAACTTTCAACTTTTCAAAACGATTATAACCAACTTCCAAGATTTCATGATTGAAAATTTACTTTGTCATTTCACAAATTTCTCAAAATTTTACAATTCATAAACAAATGCAAAACATGAATGCACACAGATATAAACAAAATCAAAATCAGATAACATATCAATTGGTTTGGGTCGGTCCAAAACGGAACGTATTGCACATTCCCGCATAGCGGTCCTGTGCAGCCTTGAACGGAACGTACTACACTTTCCCGCATAGCGGTCCAGTGTAGCCGTGACTTATGGGAGTCCGAAAATCGGAACTCCAGTGCCACTAGCGGGCAGGCGGGAGAAGCCTTTTAAAAACGAGACAGTGCACTGACTCACACTTAAAGGACCTAACCAAACCCATATATCACATAAGTCATACCTGAAAAATAAATCGCCCGAAGGCATATCTCGAAAACTTGATTTTTTTCATATTATCGTATCGTGTCGTACTCGACACATTCACATTCACAATTTTTCAAATCATTTGAACATAATGTCATTTCATAAAGTCACATATATCACACAAATTCACATATCAAATGCACAATCATAATTCAAACAAATCCAGAATGCAACCAAATTGCAATTCATCAAAATCATAAATCAAACGAAATCACAATCTTTCAAAACAATGCAATCCTCAGTATGAACATTTTTCAAATTTTTTTTCAAATCTTTCGAAGAATAACGAATTTGATAATTATTTCAATTTCTTAAATCATTCCTAAAAACAAGGAATTTTAATCATTCGAAAATAGTAATTCAAAAACCCTTTTTCACTTTCTTGATTTTTCAAGAACATAATTTAAGCTCATAATTCAAAATATAAACATAATACCCACCTCGAATCGATGCTAGAAGCTTGTCCCTAGCTTCAATTTGACAAAGCCTTTCTTCTTTCCTCCAATTTAAAATTCCCTAAACCAAATTCACCCAAATTCAACATCATAAAAAACATAA
>JANSVB020157214.1:0-14156 GCA_025504935.2 Erythroxylum haughtii
TGAATTATGTAATTATATGAATTGAGTTATTATGTGATTGAGTAAGCCATCGAGTATGGTCCACTAACTGAGTTTGCAAAACTTAATCCAAAATTACAATATTTTTCAGGCTCAGAGAAGATCTCTAGTTAGATAAATTGGAATCTAGCTACTGCATTCGAGTAAGAGATAGAGATCAGGATCAGATCATGCCTGCATATGTATTTCAATATTTTGTATCAAAATGTGTATTCATAAATACTACAATGTATATATGAATGATTTTGTAATGTAATGACATTACGACTAAAATGTTTTGTATCTGAAATGGGCGCAAATGACTAATGAAATTATTATGAGTTGTATAAATGATTGTAACTGTGTGATCGAAAATGTTTAGGAATAAAGCAGGCCGAAATTGATTATTGATTTTCCACATATGCGTACATTGTTTCGAAAATTTTTCAATAAGTTAGATTGTTGACTGTTCTAGCATGCCATGCTCACATGGTACATACTTGGATATCACTTAGGATGTCGGGTACATGTCTTGCGAGAGTAGGGTGTTACTGTTGCATTGGAGGTTTCTAGAATTATATATAAAGATCATAAATTTTTGTCCCAATTTTGATTTTTCATTCAAGTTTGTGAGCTTTTGGTGAGAGTACCTTTTTTTTAATGAGGCAAATTTATTAATCTAACTAATATTGATAAGAAGACAACAATCGGTTTTTTAATTTCATGGAGAGGCAGAAGGAAACGATCAAGAACAATTTAAAAAATAGACCTTTGTTTATATATACCTTATTTGGCAACCATTAATGAAAGATGAGAAAGACAACTTTACTCCTCCTTGTTCCAAGTTAGGGAATTTTGAATACTAGTGCCTATTTTAGACCAAGTTTTAAGAAGAAGGCTAAAGTTAGTAGGGGAACTTTATTAAATATTACAACAATTATTATCCATGAGATGATGTAAGATCTCCTATGCTCACAAATGGAGGTTTATAAGGATGCTTATGGTGATTTTGAGATGCACATTGCAATTCTTCAAAGAGATAAACTTAATTTAAGTATATATTTCTTCACCTTTGTTACTCGTTAGAAATTATTCATCACTTTATTTCTTAAGGTTACTTTTGTTTCCCTATAGTTGTTTGATGGGACTACTTCGAAAGTGATGTTCCATAATTTAAAAGGTTTGTAATTTGAATTATGAGTCAATGTATGAGTGTAACATGATGTGAAAGGAATTATAGTATATTTGAATCATCCATTCCAATAAGAGGAATATAGTATAATGCAAAAAATTGAACGAGTTGATCATTTTGTTCGATACATTATCATTATAAAGTTGAAAATAATTTCTTATGATTAATTAATAATTTAATTTTATTTGTTTACTAGAACTCTTAATAAAACAAGTACTCCTGCAAATCTAATTTGCCCTAACCATATTGATCTTTTAGCTGATTGGGTTTTCTCAAGAACCAAATTTGATAGATGAAAATGAATTCTAAGATAATATTAGATGAAAAAGTATTGACATATCATTTGGTGCAATAAATTTGAATGATGGTGATAATGAGACTCCTCACAGTGATGAGGATTTTGTACCAAATGAAAATTGAGGTCAATGTGATTTAAGCGGATATTCGATTGAATGAAGTTATATGTTATTCATTTTTGTCACTTTTCTTTTAACTTCACTTATTTTTATTCATATTTTAAATTTTGTATATGCAATATAAATATAAAAATTTTAACTATAAGTGTTTTAGTTTTAGGTTTTGCTTTTATTTGGTTATATTCCTTGACATGAGCTCTTATTGTAATACTTAAAGATTTATGGACCTTTATTATTCTTACTATATGATGCTTTGATATAATTATTATTTATTATATGATGTAAACTGTAACATTTTAAGCATTTGCATTAATCTTAGTTTTTATATATGGTGATTAAACGATTTTTTTATATTAATTATGGTTATTATTCATATGTGAAATATGCAAAAATTAATATTAATATAAATAAAAAATGATACTTGTTATTTCAAATTTGTATTATTATGATTTTTGGAGATAAGGTTAATGTAAAATTAAAACTTTATAGCATAATATATTAAGGGACTATATTGTAATTTTAAAAATTACCTAAAATAGTATCTGTTGTTGACCGATACCAATATTGTACCGTACCAGAACCAATATGGTACCACTACTAGTATGATATTAATAACATTGATATAGGACAACTCATAAATATGAAGATTAACTAGCTAATATGACCATTATTTGACTTTAAATTACTTAAAATACTACCAAATAAAATCCACACATTATGTGTATTTTAGGGGTTTCATATGAAAAATTTAAAAAGAATAACTATATAAATATTTTCTTTTATATATTTACTAATATCCTAACTATTTATTTCCCATGTACCCAGGGCCATTGCTACCAATTTATAGGTCTGAGACAAAGTAAGAAGAAGGGTCTCAATGAATTGACAATATCCAAATATGTATTATCTAAAGAAAACATAAGGTTTAATTCATTCATAGGTCTTTTTAAAATTAAAATGTCGCTTATTTTATTGTCAAGATTATCCCAAATTTTAGGATCATAAATATTCAATAGAAGGATTGGTTGCTCATCTACCCTTAAAATTTCTAAATTGGATGCATTTGATACATAATCATGCTTACTCAAATAGTTAATATTCTCACGAATATGAATCTCATCACTTAAATTTTCATTAGGTTGTTTAAAATTACCTACACCTAATTTCTCCTAATTCTCACAGGAGGAGCTCACTCTTTTAATAAATTTGTCAATAACTCATTTTTAGGATTTTATTAACTATTCTACTTGTTTTCATTTTCACTTATAGACAAAATCTTTTTAAGCAACAATATATAAAATAATTATAATGCAATTGAGCTAGAAAAATAACACACATGTATGGAACTAGAAAAGGCAGGTATATACAACAAAACAACAATATTTTGACCATTTATCACAGAGATATATCAATGACGTAATAAATCTAGAACAAAGAAAAAACAAAGAACCAAATTTAATATCTTATATTAAAATCAAAAAACAAAAAGCAAACTTTTCTGATAAAAGCTATCATACTCAAAATTCATATTTTATTTTTAAAATATTGAAAACTAATAGTAATTTACTTTTCACCAAAGAGAATAGAGATTAAAACAATATCCACATTAACCAGATTTCATCAATAATTTACAAAATTAAATTTAGACACACAATATTAACCACCCATAAATAAGAAAACGCTATATTGACTTAATAAATGAAAGAGAGGTAAATTGCAATTGAAAAAGAAAATAAAGGATAAAAACTATCAACTATGATATATGAGAAATGAAAGAGAGATAAATTATGTTTATGAACTTCAATTCGAATGGAAATTATACCTAGAATTACAATTGACAAATATTATCTATAATCAAATTTAAAAGTTTCAATTTATCTATATAAACTACAATTGAAATATGAAATGAAAGAGATATAAATTATACCTAGAGATTAATATGAGTTTCAATTCAAAAATAGAAAATTCAACTCAAATTGAAAAGGTTATCATATTCATAATTAAATTTCAAAATTATATCCAGTCTCTAGATCAAAAGAGCTTCCGAGAAATCTAAAATTCAAAGTAACAAATTAAAAAAAAGACTTAAAAGAAAGAATGAGATGCATTTCTTACCTGGAGCGGAATGATGTTGATGGATGCAAGCCTAAGGTGAAGTTCTTGAATTCTGAGGCCTTCTGTTATCGAATTTCAATTAGAAAAATGTAAATCTTGGCATTTAGCAGGAACAATTTCATTTTGAAACATCTACTTCTACAGCTATTTTACTTCCTAAAAGGAAATTTTTGTTTGTATGCTGACAGACCAAGCTATTTTTATTACCAAATTGAGATTGATGTTTGCTTCCAGATCACTTTCCATACCTATTTCGCTCAAATGGAAAATGTCTATAGTGTAAAATAACTTGTAATTAATAGGTCCCTAATGACCCTGGGTCCTAGGCGAGGACCATTCTTACTCTTACTTAGGACTGGCCTTACATGTACCAAGAAACGTAATTAAACTCCAATAAAGTAAAAAAAATTGATACCTTATACAATTTTCCTTGTATTAAATGATATAATAATAAAATGTTCGATACCAAAAAACTATATTAAGATTGAACTTAATTTCAAAGATTATTTTAAAATTTGTGATAAAAAATTAGAATTTGATCTTTAAAATTATTTTTTCTATTTAAAATATAGAAAATATTTGGAAACATATTTTATATTTTTATAAATTGTTTTGTATTTGGAAATCATTTTAAAGATATTTTTACAAAATTTTATTTTTATTTTAAAAACAAAATTAGTAAGTATTGAATATGATATCCTTTAATATTGTATTAGTTATAATTTATGGGTTTAATTGCAGCATTATAAGCTTTATAGTAAGTAGTTTGAATATCATGACCTTATAATAATTTATTAAATATATTTTAATTTTTATTTTATAACATCATATATCACAATTTATGAAAAATATATAATAGTAATGTAATACTATTAATGATAAAACTTAACCAGGTTTATCATGTTCAAATTATAATTTTGATGTGTCTTATAAAATTTAAAGACTTTTGGACTTTTTATTTAATAGTTTTTTAATTTTAACTTTTACAATATCATAAAATTAACTTCTCGTCATATATTTTTCAAAGTTTCAATAATACATCAGATTATCCTTAGTACTTGTATATATTTTTAGGTCAAAACTATAAGTATTGAATTTTCTAAAGACGTAATAGTTCAATATAATTCAATTATGTCATTAATTGAGATACATATGTATACTTTTTCTATAGGTTATGATATCTGGTGTTACAAAATAAAAATTGAGATATATTTAATATTTTTTTTAGGTTATTCATAGCAACTTTATGAACTCTATTTGAGGAGAGATGTTAGAATGCGTAGATGGGCATTGTTCTTCAGGTATCTCAGGAATAGATGTTGGTGCAGGAGTTATTATGAACTCTGTTTAAGGAGCTCTGTCCTTTCTAGTGGATTATGAAGGTTAAGGTTTTGGTGGTGAAGAAGGTGGATTTTTCATTTACAAAGGTTATGTCCATGAACCAGTGGGTTCAATGGGTTTAGTATATGAAGGTGACGGTTTAGAAGACTTGTCAAGTTTGGGTTTTGAGGATTTGGGCAATTTGGGTTTAGTGGTGGTAGGGTGGATATGACATTTGATAAAATGATAATTCATTTTGAATACTTTCTCATAATCAACAACTTGTGGATATGTTGGTGAAGAATAAATGTGTTGGATAACGGGAAAAGATAGGGATAGGCTCTAAAACTAGTCTTGGATTGTTCTTTCTACATATCATCTTCCATTCTCTGAAGTGCTTCTTTCACCTTTCTGAGTTCTTGTTCTTTAATGGTGAAGCCAGGGCAAAAATATTGAGTATCAAAGATTGAATATGGCATAAATTCTAGATATGCTAGCCAAGACATAAGCGTTGTCTCCTCAACTGGCTTCAACTCTGCCTATCTTTTAAGAATTTACACTCTCCAACCTTTCCTTATTTAACAACAACCTTAAATAGGATCTATACTCTAAAACATTTTTATACATAAGATCCTCAGGAAGAGTCAAGTGTATAGTTTACTTGTCTTTCTGTATGAACAGGACTATATTACTCAAGAATCAAGCTTTCAGGAAAGAGAGAACTTAGAAAGAAGCCATAGGATGAGAAACAAATGACACTTTTATTTTTAAGTCTTTCGGGTCTTACCTAAATTTGCTTACAGTGAAGGAGAAGCCTTGCTTTTATAGACTAAATAAGGGGCTTTTATAGACTAAGTAAGGGGATAGAGACAAACATCTTTAGGGAAAAGATTCCCTAGGTACAATAATGCTTACTAACTTACAAAAGCAAATAGTAAAAAGAAAAATGATTGGGAAATATTAGGTCCCAAAGATTCTTTTACAAGATAAGAAGGAATCTTTAAAAAGGGGCAAAGAGAGAATGTGGGCCACCATTTTCATTGTTGGAATCATCTGTCAAATCCATGTTGTCATCAACTTTGTCCAAGTTGAAGGCCATGGGCTTTGAGCTTCTAGAAATGGGTCAGGCTCACTAGGCCTAATGTTGTTGGGAGTTATAGTACTTTCATCATGAGCAGCTTATTCTTGGGTTACAAAACCTGGAAGATTTTTAGAGAGAGTAGGAAAGGATTTTTTAATCTTGGCATACTGGAGAAACTCCATAATGAGAAGGAGAAGAGGTATTGTTATGGGGAGAAGAGGAGAGATCAATTGAACTTGTTTCTTGGGTCGAGAAAGAAATTCGATAAGAATATTGTGATGTCCCTTGATATAGAGAATGGTGAATTTATAGAGTGAGAACCATTCTTGCCATTGAAACAACTGACTATTTGGCAGTGTCTTCTTTTTAGGCTCAACAATCTTAAGAAAAGTTGTATTGTCCATTTCTATCACAAAGTGATAAGGGCTGAGATGGAAATTGAATTTTTCAATTCTCTTTTTCACCACCAAAATCTCTTTGTAGCTTACTTGATAGTTCTTTTCAGATTCTATAAAATATCCACTGACATGGCCACAATAGTGTCATTTGTCACCAATATCTTCAATCAAAACGACATCCCAACAGTGATCACTAGCATCTATTTGCAAAATGCACTGGCCTTTGTCAAAAATCTTTCAAGCAGGTGGATCTTGATAGGCTTTCTTTAAATGCAATATGGCTATGGTTCGATCTTTTCCCTGTGGTGGAGGATTCTTCTTAAACAATTTTGATAAGTACAATGTATAATTAGCCACATGAGGGATGAAATCTCTAATAAATTTGACAATTCCAAGGAAATGTTGAATCTATTTAGTGTTGATATTTTCATAAGGAAAGTGTAATAGTTCATTGGCGATATGTGGATCAAGCTAATAAACTCCATCTTGGAAGTTCATACCTAAAAATTCAATTTGGTTCGTCTTAATATGGCTCATGTTTGCTGAGAGCATAATCCTATGTTACTTTTTGAGATCCAAGAAAGATTGGAGTAAAGCCTGATGTTCTTCATGAGTTCTAGGTTATAAGAGTATGTCATCAATATAGACCAAGGTCCTTGAGATTATAGGCTTATAGATTTAGTCATGGCCCATTGAAATAGTAAAGGGCTACCTTGAGTCTAAATGGCATCACTGCCCATTGACATTGGTCATTATGGATACAAAAGGTTATCTTGTATCTTTCCAGGGATTTAATTCCCAATTACCAAAATCCTACTTCTAAGTCAAACTTAGAGAAAATTGTGGCTTCCTTAAGGAATAGGACTTGTGTACTAATCTTTGCTAAGGGAAACTTGTCATCTTGTAAGAAAGCATAGAGATGTTTGCAGTCAATGACTGATCTTTCTTTCCCTCGCTTTTGTTCAGATCTCTTATTGATATAAAAAGCTTAACAAGCCCAGATAATTTTGTGGGCTTGATTAATCCTTGTTGGAGGAGAATTGTGCATTCTTTTTGAGCTAATTTTAGATCATCAGGATTCATACCTGGATGAATCGCTTTTGTAGGATTGATATCCTCATTCTTCTTGAATGGGAGATGGATAAAGAAGTGAGAATTCTTTCATAAAGGATGAGGATGTAAGAGCTGTGCATGGTTATCAGAACAATGTTATATAAATTGATCTTTTAGATCTTCATACGGAGGTAGCACTTATGTGAGTTTAAACACATTTCTAATATCAGTGTGAGAACTAAAATTGGCTCGACATCTAATCCCTGTAGGGAGGATTTGGAGTGGAGATGCCTTACAATAGACTTCTATGACATTCAGAAGATCTAGGCTAGGTAGATGGCTTCTAAGGACTTTGTTCCAAACCACATAGTTCGAAAAGAAATGGGTCCCTATATTCCTGTTTGTAACAAGATCAATCTTGAAATAATTTCCATCAGCAACAGTGAAGTACTCATCATGTGAACACCATGCTTCATGAGGTAAAATGTTATGTTTAGAATGCTTTTGTATGATCCAGTGTCCATATACCCAATAACCTTTATAAGCCTATCATATTTTTCTTATTGTAGTAGCTAGATATGGACATAGATGGGCATAATTGCTTCAATAGAATCTAGTAATTTGACATATCTTTTCATCTTATTAGGACACTGATGAGCATAATGTCCTAATTTTCCACGGATAAAACATTGATCTGTCTTATTTGCGTAACTATTCTTCATTTGAAGAATCTAACAAATCTTCGCCATTTCTTTTTTTAAAGGACTCATAATTTCCTTCATGAGAAATGTGGGAGTTGTGGAAATTTTTGTTGGAGAACTTTCTGTGATGATGTTTCTTCTTTGTGTGATAATAACAGTCTTTTTTCTCCTTACGTTTATAGTCAAATAAGACTTTTTTCACACTTTTTTTAATGGAGGACCACCTTTAATCACGTTCTTGAAAAACATCTGTTGATCATATAGCTTGTTAAGTGAAGCCAAGGAAAGTTGATACACTTCTCCAAGAGATACATCTCTCATATCTCTTCAAAATGCAGCAATGGTCCTTTATAGTTAATATTGAAATTCTTTTGAAAGAGAGGAAATGAATGTATAACAGAGATTGACATAATTAAATCCATCAAGAAGATAGTAATGTTCCACTATACGTTGAAAATGTTTTTGTAAATCTCTTCTATCTAGGGAACAACCTTTCATTTCAAAATATTCCTACCTAATTTGCTTGTCGATAAGCTAAAAGTCACCAATGAATTCTTTGTGAATTACTCTATGAAGTAATCTAGCATATGTGACTTCAATGTACTGAAGTCATCAATAATCATCTAGACTTTGCCACCATTCTTGTAATTTTCTAGTAAACCAAGAAGTAAACATAGAAACAATCCCTTAGTGGATTATTTGGTCGAGTCATTTGCAAATAAATCCAAGCTTTGAATTCATGGACGCACTCTCTCCATTTTTCAAGTAGAAGATCATCAAAGGTAAACAGGGTCTTAAAGTAGGTCTGGTTGGTGGTGGTATTATTACTACTAGTGGTGAGATTCTAAGAGGTTTAGTTGTTGTGGATTCAACTTCATTGATATCCGGTTCAACCGTAGTAAGTTCAAGCATGATCATCATAATTTGGCTTAGCTTAGATAGATCAGCAAAGTGCTGAGACTCATCAAAAGATGGATCAGATACCTCAGATGGTTCAGAGGATTGCTCAGAGATGTTAGAATGCTCAGATGTGTATTCTTCTTAAGATATCTCAAGAATAGATGCTGGTGTAAGAATTGTTATGCATTTTTCTTTAGATATCTCAAGAATAGATGTTGGTGTAAGAGTTGTTATACATTCTTCTTCAGATATCTTAGGAACAGATGCTGGTGCAAGAGTTGCTATGTAACATCCCACTCTCACAGGACACGTACCTAACATCCTGAGTGATATCCAAGTACAAATCCCACAAGAGTGGCATGCTAAAATAGTTGGTAAATTAAACTCATTACTTTCATTTTAAAACAACCTGTAATCTTTAACACCAATATGTCACAATTCACATTTTAAATCACATTATTCAGTCAATGATACCGAAAAATTTCAATGAATAGATGAAAAATTATTTTAAAAGTCAACAATAAATATTCACATGTGTGTGAATATACAATGATGCATGAGCATACAATGCACTTCTAATTTCCCACAGTACGCTCAGTTCACAATTCTGGGGTCTAGCCCTGAACATGGGATGTTATAATTCTCCCCTACTTAAGAAATTTATTCCTCAAAATTCTTACCTGATTGATGATATTGGTGGGGATGTTGCTTTTTCATATGTTCCTCAGTTTCCCTTATTGCTTCTTTACTCGAATGATTATGCTATAGAACTTTTACCCTCAAAATTTCTCGATTCCTTGGTTGTTTTATCTGATAACCAACTATCTGAACTGGCTTCTCAATATAGCTCAGGTTACTAGTAACTTCAATATCCTGAGCCTATAACACATGTGTTAGATCAGAACTATATTTCCTTAGCATACTCACATGGAATACGTCTTGTATCTTTGACATCACAATAGGTAAGGCTAAGCGATATATCAAAAGTCCAATTCTCTCAAAAATCTCATAAGGACCAACATATCCAGGCTTAACTTGCCCTTTTTGTCAAACCTTAATACGCCTCGCCAAGGCGACACTCTCAAAAATACTTTTTCCCTAACATTGTACTCCATATCCCGTCGATGCTGATCCACATAGCTTTTCTATCTATCTTAAGTCACTTTTATTTGGCTCCGTATCAGTTTCACCTTATCTACAGTATCTTGGATCAATTTAAGACCCTCAATCATTCTTAAACCTTTTTCATCCCAGTATAGCGATGATCGACATTTTCTACCATACAATGCCTCAGAAGGAGCCATCCTGATATTACTATGATAATGATTATTGTATGCGAATTCAATCAACGCTATATACTGAACCCATGCTCCCTAAAACTCTAATACACATGCTCTAAGCGTATCCTCAACAGTCTTGATAGTTCTCTCACTATGTACATCTGTTTGAGGATGGAATGCAGTACTAAAATTTAGCTTTATGCCCATAGCTGATTGTAAACTCTTCTAGAATCTTGAGGTAAATCTGGTATCCCTATCTTATACAATGGACAAAAGAACCCCTTGCAGTCTCACAATCTCAATCACATATCTCTGGGCCAACTAGTCTAATGAATTATTCTCCTGAACTAGTATGAAATGGGCCAATTTAGTTAATCGGTCCACTACAACCATTATCGCATCATTTGGCCTTGAAATTTTAGGCAATTCCATTATAAAATCCATAGTAATCCATTCCTATTTCAACTCTGGAATAGGAAACGAATGAAGCTTTCCGAGTACAGCCTGATGCTCAGCTTTAACTTGCTGGCATGTTATACATTTAGAAACAAACTCCGTTACTTTCCTTTTCATTCTAGGCCACCAAAAATGTTGTTTCAGTGTATTTTACATCTTGGTCGTGCCAGGATGCATAGCCTAGGTAGCCATATAAGCTTCCTCTAGGATTTCCCTCTTGAGATCATCAACATCAGGCACACATAGTCTCTACTTTAACCACAATGTCTCATCTCTCAATTCAAAGTCAGAATTTGCTTTCACCTTAACTTTCTCAATTATTTTCATCATTTTCGGTTCATCACTCTGAACTCTTCTGATTCTGTCATACAAAATTGGTCTCAATTTTAATATGGCTGTTAATGCTTCATTATGCTCGAGATTTAACTCTACATTCAAAGCTCTTCACTGAATTAGGCTTGGTAACATTGACAACTAGATCTGAGCTACACTACTATGTGACTTTCTACTCAAAGCATCATTCATAATATTTGCTTTCCCCAGATGATACTCAATTGTGTGATCATAATCCTTTAACAACTCAAACCACCTTCTCTGTCCCATGTTCAATTCTTTCTGACTCATTAGATATCTTAAACTCTTGTGATCAGTGTATATCTAAAATGTATCTTCGTATAAATAATGTCTCTAAATCTTTAGAGCAAACGCTACTACTGTAAGCTCTAAATCATGTATTGGATAATTCATCTCATGAGACCTCAACTGTCTCGATGCATATGCTATTACTTTACCATGCTGCATTAGTACACATCCTAAGCCCTAGTGTGAAGCATCACTGTATACAATATAACCTCCAGAACTAGATGGAATAGCTAACACCGATGTTATAGTCAACCGATGTTTCAACTCCTCAAAACTTCTCTGACAGTCATCATTCAATCTAAATGCCATATTCTTCCTCAGAATTTTAGTCAGAAGGGCTAAAATCAAAGAGAACCCCTTGACAAACTCCGGTAATATCCAGCCAATCCAAGGAAACTCTAGATCTCTGATACATTCTTCGAAGTCTCCCATTTCATTACTGCCTCTGTCTTCATTGGGTCCACCTGAATACCATGCCCAATTACTAAGTAACCCAAAAATACCACTTGATTCAGCCAAAACTCACATTTACTAAATTTGACATACAAGTGTTTTTCTCTAATAATCTGTAGTATCATTCTTAAATGCTTTGCATGTTCCTCAATGCTCTTCGAATACACCAAAATATCATCGATGAATACAATTACAAACTGATCGAGGTAGGGTTGAAACACCTTATTTATCAGTTCCATAAATACAACTGGAACATTTGTTAACTCAAATGGCATTTCTAAGAACTCGAAATGCCCATACCTGATCTTGAAGGCACTGTTTGATACATCAGTCTTTGTTATCTTTAGCTGATAATACCCAGACCTCAAGTCAAGCTTAGTAAACACTTGAGCTTCCTTTAGTTGACCAAATAAGTCGTTGATTCTAGGAAATGGGTGTTTGTTCTTCATTGTAACCCGATTAAGTTGCCTATAGTCGATGCACAACCTCAAAGTGGCATCTTTCTTCTTTACAAATAACATCAGAGCTCCCCAGGGTGAAACACTAGGCCTAATAAATCATTTCTCAAGCAGCTCCTATAACTAAGCTTTCAACTCTTTTTGTTCCACAGGTGCCATTCTATATGGAGGAATGGATATAGGAGCAGCACCTGGAACTAACTCAATCGTGAACTTCGTTTCCCGATCTGCTTGTAAATTAGGTAATTCAGCGAGAAATATGTCCTAGAATTCCTTCACCACAGGAATACCCTATACACTCCGTTAAGCTCTAGTATCAATCACATGGACCAGATAAGTCTCACATCCACTATACATTAACTTTAAAGCACTCGTAAATGAGATCATTCTGGATGGCACTTCTTGGCTAATACCTCTGAACACTGCTCTCGGCTGATCAAGACTCTAAAATTACTTCCTTCGTGTAGCAGTTCATGATGGCCCTATAAGTAGTGAGCCAATAAATGCTTAAAATAATACCATTCTCCTTTAACTATAATACAATCAAGTCTGCTTCTAACTCCAAGCGATCGTGCTTAAGCACGATCGTAACTTACAATTATTTTTCTGAAAGTTATTTTCTGAACATCCTTTGATATTTTTTTATAACTTTTGCTCCTGATATCCAGATGGCATGAGACTTAAACCAATGGATTCCTAATACATGTTTATAACTCTCTATAAATATGGGTAGCTTTCTGAATTGATTTGAAATAGATTAATTGAATAAAATTAGGAAATCTGTTGGAATAGTATGAACTAGAATGTTTTACTAAACATACTTCGGTATTTTTATTAAATTTTGACATGTAGAGTTCCAAATGAGGTTATTCTTGATTCAAATGAAACTATTGACATAAAGATACGATTTCCCTGAAGAAATCAATTTGTAATTCTAGTTTTAAGAATTCCAAAATCTATTCTAAAGTTGAAGTAAGAGTTTTGTTATAGCTTAAGAATAGACTGACATTTTTGGAGTATAACTTTTAGTATATTAAACCAAATTGAATGATCTTAGTGTCATTAGAGTCCGAAGACATAAAGGAGCAATTGTTTAGAAGGAAGTGTTACTTAAATCTTCATTATTTGGATCTTATTGATCATATACAGTTGACCAAAATGGAATATTTTCAAAAATAGTTAAAGTGGAGAATGAGTGATTGAATTTTGATACAATTGATATGTACATCATTGTAATACAGAAATATTCCTGAAAATTTATCATAGAACATACATGATACATGAAACATTGATACATGTGTTTATTCTGTTACATAAATGCTATAGTAATATGAATTTTTTCATTACATATAGACGAGCGACTAGAACATCCACTTCCAATTATTGCCGGAACGTCAAGACAATAGGCTTAAACGAGCAACTGTGAGTAACCTAAGATGGTCTCACTTTATTTGTTCTATATATGACTGAATTGTATTGATATATATTACTGAACTGCATTGACTACTTGTGTACTGAATTTCGGACAATATATGTCCGAGGCGTTTGATGCATTCAAACAATATTAGAAGTGCTACTTGTATATGAATGAGACAGCCTAATTGAATATTCTAATTCTCAACTGAAAGGTCAAATGTTGGACTTAGTCCTATGACTACTTACACTGTGACTATTATACTATGATAATATATGCA